>CABFWB010005016.1:9470-50666 GCA_902151455.1 Timema bartmani
GTGGACAAAGATGCGCCTCTTTTCTCATTGATTATATATCATTGTATATTATTTTATGCGTGTTCTTATGTGGAGTGGTGATGATACAATGTACATTATTCCGTTCAGAAATCTTACGAGTTTATAGAAAGAGAGAGAAAGTCTGTGCGGTGCGCCGTACCATTTATTTTCCTTGGTGACACTCTTGCAATATAAGTCTTTTATTTTAATACGCCCTAGGTACTCAATCAATTGCTGAGATAATTAAATTCAAATAACTTGGGATGAGCTACTAAACGAAAAATATTTGGAGAGGTTCTCTTATTGAAATGGGTGTCCAAATTCACAAACCATCTAAATACATCGTTTTGCCTGGGTTCAAAGAAAGTCTCTGCCGAATTCCTTTAAAATTGGTCCACGAATTTGGCAGTTATCGTGGAATAAATAGACAGACAAAATGCCAAATGGTCAAGCTAAAACAGGACCTCAATATGATCAATCATTATATTAATAAGATGGCTTTAATTAGTTAGTAATTATATTAAATATCACTACACGAAATAATTTTGTTAATTTTAAAGTAACTTTATTTATTATCTTTAAAAAAAATTGTTATAATGAGAAATAGTCTTATCATACTAAACATATTGTGTAAAAACAACAGGCCATCTTCTTCCGGAATATATACAAGATATATATTGACAAAGATAACGGGTAAACATTTCTTTCTATTCAACTATCCTTATCGAAGAAGATTTTATTTCCTCTCACCCAAAAAGCTGAACGGCTAGCTGTCCCAACAACCCCGCGTAGCGTAGAATGTTTACGAATCTGTCCGTGGACCACTCTTTTCTGTGGAGCCAGGTGACTTATTGGAGATTCCCTTTGGCCGCCGTGAGGTTAAGGGTCACTACGGCGCGGTCATTCATCCGAAGCAGCGGTTAAACGGCCCGGAAACTTTCACCTCGCCCACCCGGAATGACCGTTCTGTTCCGGGGTCAGATTCCGGACGAATGTACCTTGCCCGGAGATTTCAGATACTTTAAACCGCCTTTGCTGAAACGGTACACAAACGAACTTGAGCTCCAATCATTTCTTAAATGAATCAGAATAAACGGTAAAATGGTTCATAATACGATGAACGTCCGTTCATTACGATCATTACAGCGACCAATATTAATAGTATAAATTAAATTATTATGACACGTTTCGGTGGTCGAAAGGGTGTCTCTCTTGCAACAGACTGGACTGCCAATGATGGGAATATCATGGTTTGAATCCCGGTGGGGTAAACTGATGCTTTTTTTTCTGAATAGTTTTCCGCTCTCTACCTAAATACAGGTACATTTAATATAAATTCAACCTTCCTTAACCCCAATACATTAGTGTAATTATTGCATATGGGTAAAGCCCAAACGGGTAGTAAGACGAGACGCGGTGATGAACATTAACAACTATAATGGTTTAGCCTAAGTCATATGGTATGAAACGGAAACTTTCTGAACCGCCTTTTTATTACAAAAAAGACTTACAAATAAACTTAATTTTAGATCATACCCAAAACCCAGTCTTCCGGCTCTTAGTTAAACACTTTGGTCACCAAATATTTATTTTCCATGTCAGGATTAGAACCCGAGACCTATATAATTTACCCTATTCTATAAGGTATAGGGCTTTCTTATTTTATTAAATGTTATATTTTTAATAACTCATGAAACCCTATAAATATTTTAATTCAATATTAACTTCCGTGTATCACCAACTGATACGTGTTGGTTATCTACAGGATCAGTCTTGATAATCGAATCAAATTAATTTAAGTGACAAATGACGATGTAAACGCGGGGACCGAACCCGGAATTCTTTGGCTTTGCGTGCCAATATTCCACCATTGAGCCATCCTGGTTCATCTCGTATCCATAACCATATTTCACTAGTTGACAAGACGAACCTGTATAGCTCAATGGTATAATATTGGTGCACAAAGCCAATGGTCAAGGGTTCGATCCCCGTGTTCAAGTTGTCATTTTTCATTTAGTAAAAACTTGAATTCGATATAAATATGTCTTCCTTTTAACTATTGACGACGAACTTTGTGTTTACATTTTAAACTGTAAATTATTTTACTTTTTCAGTATATTATTTAGTTATCTACTCCATTCATTTAATTATAGCATTTGTGTTTTTAAAATTATTTTTATTTTCAAACATCACCAACTTTAACAGTGCCACAAGATATATCTAAATGTATTCTAAAATTTTTTTTCATTTATTTGAGGTATTTAACGCGCACTTTCTGAACCAACTGACTATATCAGCACATGCCTTATACTAACTTAAAACTAGGAAAAACACAACATCCAGCCTTCCGGCCGTTAATTCATCACTTTAAAAGGATAAGCCCCACATTTCACCAATGATAATTTTTTTTCCGTAATGTCGGAAATAGAACCCAGGATCCTTAGCTCTGTGGATAGAAACGCTACTCACTGAGCTAAGGTCTCTAAATTGATTGAATCTATTAATTTAAATGAGCTTGATTTATTTCAAAACTTTACAAATACTCATTCAATCTGTTCAAGTATTCTGTTGAAATATTTCTCATTGAATTTGTGGCAGTTCATATACAATAATAATCCCTCCTCCAAAGAATGTGTAATCTGCCACGAAACCTCTCAAAAGTGAAACAAAGCTCTTATTCCATCTTGAACCAAGGCTAGTGTAAATGAAGAGAAACTGTTATAATCACGTTCCCGGGCGGTTTCTATGGGGTCTTTCTCTGTACAACAGGAAAAAGTATCACTTTTCATATATATATATATGAAACGGAATGTGTCAGCGTAAGCAGTGCATATCATTTAATATTAACACAATCTTAAAGTTTTTATTTGGTTTGCAATAATAGTAGACTAAAAAGTACAGTGTTTATAAATAATGTCCATACCACACCAAATTATTTTATTGTGGTATCTTTCACCAACATAAATCTTAGTTATACGCTATCAACTATTTAATGTATAGATTCATTCAACGCTATCAACCACTTTGTTCTACACTGTGTGAGCAGAAGGTTAAGATATTGTTAATATACCATTTCCGGATTTTTCAAATTATACCAAAATCATGTGATTTAAAATCATCTACATAAAATTGAACTGAGATTCGTGTTTATGAAAGTTTATGAAATAGATTAGAATTACAAAATAAAAATCTCAAGTAATTTTGATCGTTTTTAAATTTAAAAAAACTGTCAAGCGTATAATCCGAACGGGTAGTAAGATGCAGTACTAAATGAAAAACCGTCAGGTTTATAAGATCAAGTCATAAATCTGTATTAACGACTAGTTCAAGGCTTACAATCCACAATTATTCACAATAAAAATACAAATTGCTCACAAAGATTAATTTTTTACTCAAATCGATTGTGTTTTATGGCTATAAAATGAACTAACCTTTCTCTCTAATATATAAGATATCTAAATATATTGATTTTTAAGGCTCATTCAAAAAACAACGTTCATTAAATTTTATATTTGGAAACTTAATTAATGCCTTTACGATTAAATAGAATTTTATTCTTTCTTCGGTTCTGGTTGTGATGTTGTCATGAATATTAGGGTGATTATACTTCTCAATAATATAATCAAAAATGTTATATATTTCCTTTATTCTCATTCGTATTAACATTCGTAGGTATTGATAGCAAAAAAAAAGTATTAGTAACAAATAAGTACGGCTACTACCAGAGATGAACATTAAATATTTTCCGGCTGCCTCACTTTTAACATTTTAATTGGTAAATGTTTTTCCTCGCATTCTTATTGGCTGATAAGTCTCTAGTTCAATATATTTTTATGCTCAAGTCATACCTAATGCGTAACTAGTCAAACTAAATCAATTTAATGAATTTTGCACTATTTACTGTATTTCGGCTGTGAACGCTTTCATTAAAAGTCATGTGTTTAAACTTGATGTCATGTGTTTTATCCCCTAGTTACTATTATTTCTGCGTCATGCATGAATCCAAACCCAGAGTAGCTAAACTCATATGATAGATATGATTTGTTTGGATTTGTGGCGCTGAATATTGGTTACTCAACACAAAGTAAAACGTTGCTACTAATTTTAATCGTTGACTTTGATAACTATTTTTTGTGCTAAAAATGTATTAATAGTATTTGAATAGTTAATTTATTAATAGGATATATATTTCAGATTTCCATGCATCATTAATCTTGAGCTTTAGGCTTATATGCCTACCATAATGACTCCATAATACTACCTAGGTTTTAATAACAAGAACATAATTTCAACTGATTTTAAAATGTTCACTATATTAAACATTTAAATTCATACAAATGGCACCCGGAAGAGTATTTTAACCCTGGTCATACGGTTTTATTGGTCAACCGATCTACCAACTGAGATATCTTCAAATGAGTGGTAAAGCCTTTTACAATCCATCATCCTCACTCTTTGTAATTCGATTAGTTAGTATGAAATGAAGATGGATCGTCTTGAGAGTAAAATGATTAACACTATAAAAAGTAAATGAATACAACACGAATAAGTAGCTAGATGTGGAAGGGGGGGGAAAAAGATTACAAGCAGTTCGGGAAATTGGAATTACCTTGAAAATAAGATGAAAAAATCACATGTAGTACGTTATCCACAGTGTATTAAATCGATTTTCAAATTTAACCTCACCGGAAATTCAGTCTGATTTGAAGAAGATACCTCCAAACATATTTGAAGTCTAAATGGATCAAAATTGTTCTTCGTATATTATAAGTAGTACTATCCTGTCTTACAAAAGTGACATGACTTGATGCAATGTAAAGAGAATAGAAGTTAGCGCCAGGTGGAGAAAGACATCTGATTGACTGAGCGTGTGACTAAACTCAGTACACAAACCAGTACATCACACACACAAAGTTATATGGAAGAAAAACTAAGTTGTTAAAAATCAGGTCACATTTTGGAGCTTCAAATAATAAATAAACCTTTAAAATCCACACCAATGTCCATTTAATGTCCTTACTTTACTTATTTTTATATATATATATATATATATATTTGGCTGTTTTGATATTCCAGTATAAATGCTGTATACTGGTTGATGTAAGCAATGACTTAATAAAATTCCTCCGAGGGGCGATACATTTTTATTCTCTTTACATCAGTGGTTCCCAACCTGGGGGGCGTAAAACACTTCCAAAAGGGGCGTGGAACAATTCAGAAGTAACGTTACAAATCATATAACAATTGAAGATATTCTTTATTTAAACAACTTTTCTAAAATATTGTGCGTATAAACCGAACGGGTAGTAAGACGCGGTGCTAATAATAATAATAATAATAATAATAATAATAATAATAATAATAAATAATAATAATAATAATAATCTAAAATATTTTAAATTAATAAATAATATTTAGTACCTAACAGGCACTCACATGTCATTAGCAAGTTATTGTCATTATTTATTAGTTAAATAAAAATGTGATTTTTTCATTTAATTTATGTGTTTTATTTTTCTAACGGATACTATTAAGCTGTCAGAACAAAAACATAATGTTTCTCGGGCCTAACGGAACTGTAAGGTATTTGTTTTGACCTAGGCGTGCCATGAAAAAATTCTTGGAAAATCATGGACGCCGTGAATCAAGAAAGTTTGGGAACCTCTGGTATAGAAATAAACAACAGTTTGTCTATCTTCCCTCAAGCTGGTAGCCTGAGATTCAGATCTTTACTATGGCGGATGAATAAGAACAAATGACTATATAATATGAATCTATTTATAGCTCTATTTATGAATTGCAAGCATCGAATCGAAGCATTTAATCTCTTTTCGTCGTTATTAATTCATCAATACAACAGTTTATCACAAACTAAACTAAATAAGATTTCTTAGGGCTCAATGAGGAACGAACTCTGTCGAGGATGCCCAAAGACTGTGCCATAAAGACGAAACAGACGAGGATTGAGAACTATAAGTAATTCTAAATATATATAATTTTTGAATGTTTATTTTTATTGTGTTATTGGTTTAGAGCTACACCAAAAATTTAAGATAAGCAAGGAAAGTTCTTTAACTTTCAGGATTAAAGGAATCCACAAGCAGGTGTAAAAATATTTTAAAATAATAGTTGATATATGTTTAAGTCATCATAGTAAATTAATTATTAAATATCATTAATTAATTTATATTAAAATAACATTATAATTCAAAAGTTGTACTTTTTTACTAGATTAAAAAATGTGTCCCTAGGTAAAATTTCTATATCGATACCTACTGCTATCAGTAACTTTCTTTCGATATCAAATCTCCGCCACCGCCCTTCAGTTGGTTAGTGCCGTCCACCCACGCCATCCGGGATGAAAAACATGTATGTTGGAAAGCCGTTTTCTACCACATTGAATTTCTATGGGTGAGTGAGAGGGTACCTACGAATTCTGTCTGAAAAGGTATTGCCTTTCAGGGATCTATTAAATGCTTCAATTGGCGTGGAATCGACAGATTTACTTACCTTCCAAAGAATTTATAATACGGATTTAAATCAATAAGTAAAAATCTGTCAGCCTTGGCCAGGTTTCAACCAATGAACTTCAGGTCATGAGGCCAACACTTTAATCCAAGACCACCAAGATCGACTTGGACAAATTTTAATGTGTTAAAATTTATATTATATTACACAAACCCACACAACCCACTCCCTCCTTTAATATTTGAGGTATATAAGTGTTGGGTAGCCGAAACATTAGCTTTGATCTCGACTATTGATTGATTAGTATCTAGTAGCGGGCTCAAGCCGACTAGTTAATATCGTTTGGATATTGAGGAATGTCCGGAGGAATTCCTTAACTGAGGTTTGAATTCCTAGGATCAGCGATCCATATTTTCACATGGGTAGGATAGGAACCTAGACATGATTAACCCAATTATTATGTTCAGTCTGAGTTGAGTCTAGCATATCTCCATTACTGACCTTGTTAAGTGTTTGCATTGTTAATCCCCCCCCCNTTGACCCCCCTCCCCCCCCCCCCACACACACACACACACACATATGCATGCGTGTATATATATGTATATATATATTTATTATATATATAAAAACTATTGGTGATTTAAGAGGACTGCATGGCAGAGCACTGAGAAGTGTGTAGACTTTTGAAAATCCTGGATTATTTATGAAATGGTTTAATATTTTCTAATATGGTTTTCACCAAAATCTAGGCAAAAGTTTAAATTTAAAATTGTTTTAAAAATTGTATGTTAACTTACATAAAAACCCTAAGAAACAGTCCCACATTTTCTTGAAATTTTCTTTTGTTACCTTATCAAAACATTACTTTATTTGATAAAAGGCGAGATCTAAGTTTATAACACTTTGCTCTTAAGTACATATTTTTTCTTGAATCAAAGTTGAATTTTTCTTTTATTGAAATCTAAAATTTAAACTTTTTTAGCTCGTCACAAAACTGCTGATAATTTTCGCATACTTTTTATTGAAAACAATATTCTAAAATAAACAATCAACTTCATAAATAATAGGGAATTTCTAAACATTTTCAACTTTATCATACAGCCCTCCTAAGCAGAACTGGGTGTCGAATTAATAAAGTTATCTACTGGCGAAATGTAATCTACTAAGTGTGCTCACGATATTTAAGATCATAATATATTAACATAACACATCGTAAGTTTGCTGGCCTTGCTACAAAGTAGTGACATAACATCATTATAGTTAAATTGCTAAGAGATAAGATAATGAATAGGTCTATACTTCATTTTATCCTCAATGGTACCAGTCTCACTTTGAGTAAATTACGTCATGACCCTATATTTTAAGATAGATTATAGTAGATCCAAAAGAGGCAAGCTTAATACTTTTTAGGGAAGGTTGAGGGTATATTTAATATTATCTAGAGAGGTATGATTTTTTTAATGCTCAGGGGTGTCCAATGTAAACAAATAATTCCATTGAAAATGAGTGGAATGAGAATTATATTTAAACTAACCAAGTTTAATAATATTAAAATCTATGAGACTAATAGTTTGTTTACCCTTTTAGGATGTACTGATATTTAAAGAAGAGCTAACACCTTGGTGATTCTCCTTTCAGTACTAATCCATTAACAGCCACATAGTCAATTTTGTATCCTTCAGATGGCTTAAGAAAGTAAGATCAAATCAGAGAATATGGAAGGAGAATTGTAATGTGCATCAACGCATCTCATAGTGAACATATGTTTATGTAGGGCCTATGTCTTAAGAATTCACTTCTGCCTAGTTATTTTTTTAGATCCAGCCATAAGGATACAAGTTATTTTTAAAATCTATAAAAATAAATAAATCATGAGGAACAAAGCAGTAAATTATCGAACTTTTAAAAAATAGTTATCTGCAAGAAGGAATAATTATCAATTTAACAACCTTTTCTGTGTTTGTGTGTTAAAGTAACATCTGTAAGTTCTTATGCTAATCTTTCCTCGTCCTTGTTTAGAGCTTACTTCGCGCTGAGAATGCGCTGAGGTAAATCCGGCTCTCCCCGTAATGAAGACAAACTGTTATAACTTGTTTAACATGAGTCGTAGGCGTCTCAGACGATGCCGTCACGCATTTATCCATTCCTCTTACGCGTTCACTTTCGGTGTTGATGTTTTACTTACAAAGATAACAACCCTTTACTTAATCTTCATATTGCTTCACCCTGAGAGTGGCAATTTATTTCGACTTTTGGATTTGTAATTTGTGAATTTCTGTGCTTTTAAAAGTCCTTATTTACCTATTTATTGTCTTTATTTATTTTCCCCTGAGAGAGTCCCTGCACAGTCTGATTTTCTATCAGTAGAAAACATAAAGAATTACTTTTTTTAAAACATAAGCTGACCTACTTCAGTAGCCACATGGTCTAAGGCGCCACTCTCGCAATAGACTAGACTTCTTATGATGGAGAGGTTGAGGTTTGAATCCCGGTCAAGTATACTAGAGTGATTTTTTTTAAAAACAGTTTTCCACTCTTCCTCTACGAAAATGTGAATAGAATTTATCTAAATTCAATCTCCCTCATTCTTAACTCATCATTGTGATTAGTACATATGTGTATAACCTGATCAGATAGTAAAAAATATTAACTGTCCTGAAAAAATATATTGGGGTAGTTTTTTCATTTTCTATCCACATCGCACCAAGTCTTATTCACCGCGTATTGGTACCCGTTCGGAATATACTCATGAATCAATTACACTAATATGATAGAAATGAGTAAGGTAGAGTTTTAGTTTAAATATACCCTCATTTTCGTGGAGTGAGAGTGATAAAACATTATAAAAAAACACACCCTCAGTGCATCCAACTGGAATTCGAGCCCCGGTCACCAGCAATCCAATCTAACTTGAGTTAGACCAGCAATGTAAGACTCGTTTGATTATAAAGGCCTTCTTAAAAAATGAAAACACTTGGGTGGCTGTATTCCAGTAAACTATATATTGTACTATTTTTTTAAAACACAATTTTAAAATGCTTTTTATTACAAAAATAAACTTAAGACTAAATAAAACTTTAATATCTTTGGTGGGTGAATTTAACAAGCAAGTTAATTGATCTCTCGTGAGTAAAGAGTAAATGTTAGATACACACACCCACCTCGTTTACTAAATGTTCACAAATAATGACCAATTTCACTAGGCCCTAATTTTGTGGTAAATTAAAGGATTGGATTGTTATTGGGTTTTGATATAAAAGGTCGGTAGATAAAATATTTATTTTTGGTAAAAAAAATCAAAATTTTATTTTAACCAGTATAGTGCAAAATATAGAAAAATTACGGATACCTTTTTAAATACATAACGAATCAAAATAAATAAGTTTTAAAATAAAATATAGCTTTCTTAAGAACTGTTTCGCCTGTATTTGCTCCCATTATTATACGGTTGAGAGAAATAAAGATAAGGTTAAGTGTAAGAATAGACTATGATCTTACCTTCACCCAATTGAAGACGATTTTAATATTAATTTGTATCATTAATACTAAACTTAAAATCCCAACACCTTTGCTCAGTTGGTAGCATGTCTGTCTACTGAAATTAGGGTTCCCTGTTTGACTCCCGGCATGGTTTAAAAATTTATCATTGGTTAAATGTGAGTTTATTCTTTCACAGTGAGGAATTAAAGGCCGGGGACTGGAGGCTGTGCATGTCCTAGTCTTAAGTTAGATTATAAGGCATATGAAGCTTCGACAGGTCTCAAGCCGGTACTGGAAAATATAAGGTTTGAATTAAAAACTGACCCAGACCATAGACTGGAAACAATAAGTGATGTAAAACATAATTATTAAACTTAATAAGGCTGGGGGACATATGTTTTTGTTATTAGAATAGTATCGTTATTATTGTTACTATTAGCACTGCATCTTACTACCCGTTCGGGTTATACGCACTTACGCTAATGTGCAATGGTAGGGTGATTGTGAGATGAAATGGAGGATCTACAGTTTAACGTGGGATCCGAGCCACAATGGAGGTCTGGCACTCCACACATTCACAAGTTGTGATTAATACACGTCTTGTCAGAGGTGAAGGAAGGGTTTGGCAATCAGATAAATCTTTGCCGGGACCGAAGACTGAACCCCGGACCCTTAGCACATTAGTCCGATACCTTACCCCTAGACCTCTAGGTCACCAATAGTATCGTTAAATCTAATTTAAATCAACTGATTGACCATAATTCGAATTTAAATGTCAAGTAATCAATTTAGCGAAAAAATTATTTGATTATGTTTTATTTCAAGCACATATTATGAGTCCAAACTATGATACAATCCTAATAACTATTATAAATGCGAATGTGAGTTTGTTTGTTTGTTTGTTTGTTTGTTACGCTTTCACGCCTAAACTACTCGACCGATCATCATGAAATTTCGCATACACGTTGTCATGGGCACAGAAAAGGACATAGGGTACCTTTCATCCAGAAAAAAAGTACTGTTCCTGACGGATAGAAAAAAAATAACTGTTAGACGGTCGTCCGGCTTAACAACTCGGCCTACTGATATGAATAAATTAATTGCAACATGATGCCTGGAGTACAGAAAAAGGGACCTGCGGTATCCCAGAAGAAAATCTGATATCCCGAATAAAAATCTGTTCCCGAGTTATTTTAGGCACATCTATCTTAAAATGATTAAAAATTATTATATTCAGCTAATTAAGCTCTGTCTGTTCACCCCGTTATGGTAAATGACAAAATTGTCGTAAGAAGTTTGGTATTATTCATTTCAGCAAAAATAGCTCTCGAGGTATGATGCTACGACAATGTAAACTTTTAGTGTGGGACGAAAGTACGATGTCCCACAAAAAAGCTATAGAGGCGTTAAACCAAAATCTTCAGGACTTGCGAGAGAGGAGGAATGGTAGTTTTACTGGCTGCTGACTTCCGACAAACTCTACCGGTGATCCAGAGGGGCACACATGCAGATGAAATCAAAGCCTGTCTCAAGTCATCAAGATTGTGGGCAAAAGTGAAAAAATTCAGCCTAACAACGAATATGAGAGTCCACCTTTATAATGACGTAGATTCAGGACATTACGCAGAGACACTATTGAAAATTGGCGATGGACGTTTGGACACGGATGCTGAAGGCTGTATTTTACTTACAGGGGAATTCTGTAATTTGGTGGAAAATGATGTGGAGCTCATTGCTAAAGTTTACCCAGACTTACAACTAAATTTAAATTGTGATCATTGGTTGTGTGCAAGAGCAATTCTTGCACCAAAAAATGAAATCGTTAACAAAATCAACACTGACATTTTGAAAGAGGTGCAGGGAGAAATAAAGGAGTATTTGTCAATAGATACAATCATGGACACAGAACAGAGCACTTCATATCCCGCTGAGTTTTTAAATTCTCTGGAGCTATCGGGTGTACCCTCGCATAAACTACAATTGAAATTAGGTGTACCAGTTATGCTTATGCGAAATTTAGATGCACCCCGTTTATGTAATGGGACGAGGCTTCAATTACACAATTAGGGCAAAATATAATCTGTGCCACCATTTTAACAGGTGTGGGAAAAGGGGAAAGTGTAATCATACCTCGAATCCCAATAATCCCCACTGACCTACCATTTCAATTCAAAAGACTCCAGTTTCCAATCAAACTTAGTTTTGCTATTACTATTAACAAAGCGCAAGGGCAAACATTGCAGGTAGCAGGGGTGCATTTGGAAATGCCATGTTTTTCCCATGGCCAGCTATATGTAGCCTGTTCGCGTGTGTCCAATGCCCAGAATTTGTATGTATTTGTGCCAAATGGAAGGACATACAACATAGTATATAGGATCGTCCTAAAATAATGATCTATTCTGTGCCCATGATTGCAACGGTCAAGAACAAGCGGAGTAAATAAGGGATGTTAATTAACTGTAAGTAAAATTTAAGATGGAGTAGGATCTTCCAGTTCGTGGCAAGGCATAACCTATGATTCTACTGACACACACTCCGCTACTTCTTTTTTACTCCTACACTTAATCCTGATTTATATTGTGTAGTTTGTTTTTTTCTTTTTTCTTCTCTATTGACTAACAACCTCAATATGTTCATCGTTTTTATTGTCATACTTCCTGTGTCAATCGACAACCTAAATTTATTGATAAAATCTACATTAACACGAGCGAAGCCGCGGGCAAAAGCTAGTATACTTTAAATATGTTTTGAAGGCCATGATGAATTTTTTAAGTAAATGTTCTAAAAAACAAGTCTCTGGAAATTTCGGTGTCTCCACTAATTTCCAGCTGTCATAAATCTCAAATGGTCCGCTAGACCTTATGACTTCAGTCGAGGGTTCACATTGCTGTACACAGCCAATTGAACCACAATGTGATCGTGCCCGCTGTTAGATCGTGAATCATCTCTGACTTTATTTTGTCTTTCTTTGCTTGAAGTCGATAATGATAATCGATGCTGCCTGACACAATTTCGCAGTACTTTAGCCGATATCGGCCAAAGTAATCCTGCGCTGAGCAGTTCCGATAAACGCCATCTTCGTCTCAACAGGCTACAGCGTATGCAATTTCCTGGTTAAAACGAACTCCTAAAAAAACTCCTATAATTCGTTATTTTCCCTTCCTACGGGGATTTGAAGCTATTGTTAACTAGTCATCAGCTTGTAGGGCTGTCCCACCATATACCTTGGCTAAGGTGGTCAGCTCTGAGCTGGGAGGTAAGGTTTTCTGTTTGAATCCCAATCAGCTATACCTGTGATGGTTTTAAATATTGTGACTTCATATGGATTTTCAGTACTCTTATCAAGTGATTGGTGTTGAATTTCCTATAAATCTACATTACTCTTACTATATCCTTAAATTGGCATCAGCCGTGGTTTAAGTGAACACATAGTACTAAACGTAGTCCTAAAATACTCGTACTTACCAGCACTTGCATAATTTTTATTTTCTCCTATCAAGAGAAATTAATGTAATAATGAATATTTTCAACTTCGAGATTATGATGAAACTTAACGTTTAAAGTATGTGTCCAAACTCAAATAAATGGTATGACTCAGTCTCACAAACTTTCTCCTATTGTGTATTATAGCTTCGAAAATAGTTTTCAAAAATAGGTTTTGAGTAAACTACCCTTAAGTATGTTTTCCTCATAAAAATAAACAAATCGTCTTGTTAATCAAAATAATCACTCCGTATATCATTTTTTAAACTAAATTGATCAAAATCTTTTACAAAATTCAAATTTTCAAACTACCCTAAAATTATGTTTTACTAAATGAATAAAAATTATTCTTAATTGTCATGAAAAGTTATTCCCAAATTCCCATTTTGAATAAAATTTTCAAGGCCAATTTACAAAGAATTAAAATTTTCTACAACTGCTGTAAGTAAACTACTCTTAAATTAATTTTATATAAATAAATATACATTATTATTAATAAAGTAAAATAATCCCTTAGTACCAATTTTTAGCCAAATTGCCAAATAAATGTGTTAATCAAGTAAATTAAAAAAAATAGTCATGAGTAAATCACCCAAAACAGAATTTCTCCCCATAAAACAAGTTTATAACTTAATTTGTCATGTTCGTGTCAAACGCTCCCCAGATTAACCTTTTAAGCAAAATCCTTATAGCCATTTTCCGAATAATTTGAGTTTTCAATAATTACTCATCAACAAACGGTCCTTTATCGAATTTTTTTCCCGAAACAAAGTAAACAGTGTTATTTATCATATAAACACTGCCAAGATAGCCATTTGGAATCAAATAGTTTGGGTGATTTTTATCATTTTTTCAGTTTTTGAAATACATTCATCAGTAAACTACCCAGAAATGAACGTTTACTCAAAAACAAATATATAGTATAAATTTTCATGTCAAAATTCCATTTTATCGTTGTTTAGAAAGTATATGTTTGCTTATATGTCTTTATTTAGGTTATCAAAATTATTTCAAATAAAAGCCTAAATATGTTGCAAGTTTAGAGGGGCACTTTTCAACATTATTAGGGGCATGTTGCAACAGTTATTCAGATTCCTCAAATTCGGCACATTCATCAGATACGCAATTAATGCAATTGTAAGACTTATCTTTTTTTTTTGCGCACAGCCAATGAGCCCACATTTTACAAACCCTGCACAGCACCCAGTCTTTAAGTCCATCATCATATTCCTTATTAGTTATTACAGACCAAACAATATGTTTGATCATCATCGGTTGAGGTATCTTCAAAAACTATGTTCCTCTTCACGGATTTTATTTTATTTTTTGCTGTATGTTTATTCTTGTGAAAATTAGCTGCCAAATTTTTTGTTTGTCTTTGTTGTTCTTTTTTCTTGTGAAGTTTTTCCTTCTTCTTCTAAGTCTGTTTTTTCTGCGGTGTTTGTGTAAATGGTAGATTTCCTCTTATTTCTCCCACGGTTTGTTTGCTTTCTTGGCATCGCTTTTGGAAACGGTTTCACAGTTTAAGGTGAGAAGCATTTCTGACCACCTGGTCCGGCCAAATGTTTATCACTATCATTGATATTGTTCTTTTCCTTCTCCAACACATCATTGAGTTCTTGAGCTGTACATATGTATTGATTGTGCTCAGCAGATCTACCTTCGATTTTTGCGTTTGGTACAGGTCGATCTGTGACAAAAGCTGGAGCATAATCTGCTTCAGTAAATATATCAGGATTGTACGGATATATTCCTGCACTGGCAAATCCTGAAATTATGTTGATTGGAGTTACAGCGTGCTATAAAGCGTTTCTAACAACTCCTGGAATATCGTAGATAGTCAGTGTTTTCCCTGCGTTGCTTTTAAGTCAAGAATCAATGCCTGTGCTGCAAAGTCTATTGAAGGGTCCAAAAACTGTCAAATCCAAAGGTTGTAAACGGCGGTAACAATGTGGTGGGAATGATGACACCTTTATCCTTGCAAAGATCAAGAGCACTACAGCTGAGGAGGAAGACGTGATTATCCAATAAAGGCACCACTGGATTATCTGGAGAAGGTTGAGTATGGGTGATAAAATGCTTTATAAACTGTTAGAAAGTTTCCTCTGTCATCCAACCAGACCCATTCGAAGCACCAATAGAGCCAGGGGGGGCAAACCCGAATAAAATTATCTTGAAACTTTTTTCTTGGAAAAAGGAACATGGGGGGAGCTGCATTGCCTTGTGCGTTCATAGCTGCTGCTACTGTCATCATTTCCCCCCACTCTTCACTTTAACACTTATCAAAAATATTTTATAAAATAAAATAAATGTTTGGTCACCTTCCCCCCATTTGCCAGTAACACCTTATAATTTCTTTTAGAACTGCCTGCGGTGTAAGGCACCGAATGGGAGCGAATTTTAAAAATATGCGCCTACACTACTTAGTGATACGAGAAGTAGGTCTATTTTATATACCTTTAGTAGCTAAACACAACAGAACTTATCATTGATTACAAATGTATTTTTAATTTAACTTATTACTACTTGATTCCTTTTTAGTAGTACTCATTCGAGCAAGATAGAAAGAAAGTAATTCTCATTCCGTAAGTTGTTACTAATCATATTTCAATTTAAACCCAAAATAAAATAATGTTAAATTATTCTCATTCCTGCGGGGTAAGTTGCAACACTTGTTGCAGCTAGCCTCACAGCACTTTATCGCCAGCTGAGCATTAAAAATTGGGTCTATTTTTAATTATTACCTATAAACTCTGGTGACAAATAAACTCCAAAAGAACGTTTTCTCTAATTATAATGGACTCAAATATATATAAAACAGCAAACATAACAAAAATCAAGTTTTAGATGATCATTAAATACTTACTCAGCACAAACAAAAACAGAAATTCCACTGTAAATCACGAATGCAATAAATACGTGTGTCCTCACTTGCTTGGTTGAATCGACTACTGTAGTGCAATAATGTCACAGTGGCACGCTCTATGTCATAATACTTCTATTCTAAATAAACGCTTTGTTGCAGCTACCCCCTTCGTCCCCTATGCAATATTAGTTATGCCAAACACTAACAAAATAACCATTTGGAACCAAACACTAACAAAATAACCATTTGGAAATAAATTCGTTATAGACATTTGTAAAATATTTTAAGATTTTGTAAAATTAGTCTTCAATAAACTACCTATAAATGAATTTTTCCTACCAAAAAATTGTACATTAGTATTTTTCATATCACTCAATTTAAAGATCTTGAACCAAATCATTAGAGCTTTTTTCAAATATTTAAAATTTAAAAAAATGTACCTCCAGTAAACTACCCATCAACGTATGTTTGCCCAAAAACCAACTGAATAGTGTTATTTTTTATGTTAATCAAATCCTAGATATGCATTTTAAATAAAATTGTTAGACCCATTTTCGGAAATTTTGGAAGTAAAAAATTACTCGTCAGTAAACTACACTTAATTGAAGGGCTAGGATAACAAAATATCATTTTGTGACATAGCCTTATAAAATTTAAAGATTAAGGTCTGAACAACATCCATCAAAGTTTTTGGATCCGTTGCCAGGGTCAGACAGACAGACAGATCCGGAGGCAGACAGAATTGTAAAATACACTTTTTTTGACTCGTGTTCACATAAAACATCGTCGTTATAGTCTTAAGATCGATTTTTTTTTCACGATCGCAACACTTTCTTTTGAAATGAGAAAGTAAATAAGTGGATCTTACAGTTTTCTGTCTGTCCCTGACTACATTACTGAAACGGTTTAATTTATTTAGTTCAAACGTTATATTTAGATGTTATAGGGTCTTGAGGCATTTTTAAAAAATATATTATTTTAATCCTAGATCTCAAATTAAGTGTAGTTTAATAATAATTATTGATTTTTTGAATTCTAAATTTTTCAAAAATTGCTCTATTTTATTTAAAATAGATATACATCTCACAAAATGAGAAATTTTATGTGATTGTTTCGTTTATTTTATTATTTTATGGATGTACAGCCCCTGATTACAAGTACGGGTTCAAGTAAAAATTGAGTCATCAAAGAAACAACCATTCATATTGTAAATTTTAAATAAATGATCAATTCCTTCTTAAAACCTCAATGTATTATTTTCAATTTACACAAATAACTGAGCCCACCCTAGGATGGGTTAAAAAAAATGGCTTCCTTTAAACGTTTAAAAGGATATATTTGTTGTAGAACTTATTTTTAAAATTACATACATTTTTAACCTCTTTGTGTTCCTCCCCCTCTCTTTCCCAAACCCTCATCCGCTACTCTCCTGATTTACATTATTAAAAAAAAGTATTAATTTTATCAATGAAAGTTGCACGATAGTTGGCTATAGCTTTTTCATTAATAACCAGATTACTAAGTATTTTTAATACCTACATATATTTGAAATGTGCAGGATATATATATATATATATTGATTGTCCTAAATAATACCCTAGTTTTATAAGTGTGTATATATATATATATATACACTTAAGTGCAGGATATATATATATATATTGATTGTCCTAAATAATACCCTAGTTTTATAAGTGTGTATATATATATATACACTTACAAAACTAGGGTATTATTTAGGACAATCAATTAAAAGGATTTTCAGAGCGTGCACATTAAATACCTCAAATAAATGGAAAACATTAGAAGGATTGTCTCTTATTTTGTTTATTGGACATTGGTTAATATTAGCCGAAACAATTTCTCCATACGTAAGGTATTTTATTTTATTTATTGTCTTAAAGGACACACACTGCTTATGATTAACAAATAGCTACCTGCTTCGGTGGCCACATGGTCTAAGGCGTTACTCTCGCAGTAAACTAGATTGTTGATGACGGGATGATCAAGGGTCGACTCTATCTCGGAGGGGGTGTAATAAGGGTAGTTATTTCAAAATGGTTTTTCACGCTTCTTCCACGCAAATTAAGGTACACTTAATCTAAATTCAATCTTCCGTACCCCTAACTCATCAGTATAGTTAGAAAACCCGCGTATAACCTAAACAAGTAGTAAGACGCGGTGCTAAAAACATAATTATGATTTCCAGACAAACATATTATAATTATTTACATTTTTCCACCGCGTCTTTATTCATTTTAATAACCAAGCTAGCATGGTAGGAATTAAAATATAAGTGGAAATATACACACACTTGCCTGGTAAGCCTTCTATTAAAAAAAATCTTCGATATACCAGGCCCGGATATAAACCCAACCTCACCCCTTCACCGTAAAACTGGACCATACCTACATTTTCTAGCAAATGAACATATGTGGCAGCTTGGGAAATTTACTAGGTCTACTTTCACTTATTCGTATGTCACTCATGTGATCTGTAGTGTCATTTTTGATAGATATAATCATTAGCTATAAAACCCGCTTCAATGTGGTCGAATAGTCTAAGGCGTCACTCTCGCAATAGACTGGACTGCCAGTTATGGGGAGATTAGGGATCAAATCCTGATCGGGCGTGTTGAGTTTTTTTTAATGAATCTAATCCGAAAAGTTATTAAAACTAGGTGCTAAAAAACGAACGGCTAATAATATGAAGTGCTAAAAAAAAAGGAACGGCTAATAATACGAGGTGCTAAAAAAATACCTACAAAATAACATAACGGCCTCTTTGGTCTAGTTGTAAGAGTTCCTGGCTATAAACTTAGATGTCCCGGGATCGATCCCCGGCACTTTCAGATTTTTCTGTGCAGTATTGAGTTTGGAACGGGTTCAGGCTCAACATAACGAGGACAAATGAGGAGCTACTTGAATGGAAATGTGGTAGATTCATTCTATAAAACTGAGATTAATGACCGGAGGGATAATTGTATTGACCACGAATAAAGCCACCACATTTACACCCTATATTCACAAGTGTTGACACTATCATCGCTAACATACAGGCGGCCACTGGATCGATATAGCTCGCTTGTGGGCTGATGACATAGAGTTTATTTTTATAAAATAACATTAATAAAATAATAGAATGCAATCTATTTTGACCACAAAAAAAAGTTGTTTTCTTTTCTTAAAGGTACTCCCTATCATAGTTGAACTTTAGTAACAAAGCTGTACGCTAATCCTTTTGTTAGCGCTGACAAATAATGGCTCCAGCGGAGAAACAAAGAAACAGTTCACATCATGTGGAGAGAGAGAGAGGGAGAGAGAGAGGAATTTTGCACTATGGCGTGGGAGTTGGGGAAACTCCTCGTGTCTGTATTTTTCTGTTCTAGACCAGCAATGGCTTCCTAGTCCATTACTTGTGGCGCCGTGGAACTTGTGGAACGTTTCAACAGATGGAAACGATTGATTGGTTCTTCTTGATGGGAAGCTTAGTCATTTCAAAAAAGATTTATTATTTTATAGTCTTAACCACTATATTTTGCAAGGTAAAATATATTTTTCCCATTTACAATCCATACTTTAATCTAAAACATAACAATACCAACATTAGTCGACTAACTATATAAATGTTTAATTTATTACGTCTATCACAAAGGTTGTTAATGGCTTAATCCCTGTAGTAATGAAGAGGAAGGATGTTTTTAGGAAATGTATTTGCATTAGAGTTGAGGATAGATGGGAAAACTATAGTGGAAATGCAGTGCACCCGATTTAGATTCACGTCTCTGCTTTTCTATCACTGGCAAACAAAGAGTATATTGGAACTTGAAGTCTTAGACCGTTTAATCACAGTTATGGGTATAATAAGTAAAAAAAAGTATTAGGTTTTTCCCCAATAATTATTTACCTGCACATTAGGTAAATCAAATCATGTGGTATGTCTTTATGTTTATAAAAAAGCAAGTAAAACACAGGCAATTCCAGCCAAATAAATACGCGAATATTGGGAAATTTGGGGCATTTAAATTTAATATAGAAATATTATGCCTTTGCATGGAAAATAAAGTAAACTTAAAAAAACTAATCACGATTTATTCGAAAGCCTGTCTCATCCCCCTATTCCATTCTTCCCTGAAACATTGGTTTGTGTCACAGCTGCTCTATTTATTCATAAAGGTAAAATATTTTTTTTAACACCAATGACATGACTTCAAACAAGTTAGCGTGTATTTTTTTTAATTTAATTTAATTTTTGTATACAGCCGCATCGGTGGATGTATGGCCTTCCTTACACGTCACTTTCGTGTTGGAATGGATTTCCGGTGACGTTGAGACCGGGGCTAGCATCCTGATTGGGTGTACTAAATGGTTAATGGTGTATCACTCTTACTCCATGCAAATGTGGATATATTTACTATAAATAATACCTTCCTCATTTATATTCTACTAGGGGATTAATATGTTGCGTACAGCCCCGAACGAACACAAAGTCGCGGTGTGGAAACTAAATCCGTTTATACATTTTTCTAAACTGTCTGTAAAAATAGAATTTACTTCAGGAAAATACATGTAACAAAATGTAGAGAATTTTGTAGTAATAAAATATTGTCGACCTTGAATTACGTATACATCAAGTCCTTGCTTCGGCCCTTGAGTTTTCAACTGACGCTTAGACTTTAATCCTGCCCTTGTAATTAATTTCAGTTTCTAGTTAGAGATTAAACTGTCTCTAGCTCTCCATCCTCTTCGTTTACACATTTTCTCCTTCCCAATGGAGTTTCTCTTCGATCAGGATCAGCCCGGCGTGTTTCTCTGGCTCCATCCGTGACTAAGGGTGGGGAGGTTCACTTAACTAGAGTGATTCCAGCAATTCACCCTTGTTATGAAATACTCTTAGCGACTTGCATTTCTCTCATTGCATTGGTGGGAGGAGGTTAAATTAATCAGCGAAAAGTGAAGAAAACCAGATTATTTTAAAACCGCGTCGGTAGGCACGTGGATTAAACGTAAGGCTCATCTAGTCTAATTTACCGGTGACGAGGGGTTTGGGACTCGATTCACGATCGGGTATTTTGGGGATGTTTTATTCTCTAAACGGTTTTCTAATATCATTTTTATATCATAGCGTCTTACTATCTGTTCATATTATACACATATATATGGTATTTACTCTAATGGGGTAAGGATGATGAAGGAAACATTTTAGAGGTAATCTACCAACATTTCCCTGGAGGGAGAGTGGAAAACCATTAAGGAAAAAACACCCTCAGTAAGCCTGATAGAAATTCTAATCCCCATATCACCATCCTCAGAAGGCATATAAATACATATATATATATGTATTTATATATGTATTTATATGCCTTCTGAGGATATATATATATATACCCACTTCATTAGCCGAATAGTCTAAGGTGCTACTATAGCTAAAGACTAGACTGCTGAAGACAGGGTTACGATCCCGGTCGGGTGTACTGAGGGTGGTTTTTCCTATTATGGTTTTCCATTCTCCCTCTCCACGCAAATACGGGTACATTTTCTATAAATTCAACCATCCTAACTCTTAACATATTTGTGTTATTAGTATATAGGCGTACAACCTGAACAGATAGTAGGAGGTGCGGTGAAAAAAATATTTTGAGACGCTGGTCAGCTCATAGATATTATGGTTCAAATCTTGGTTGAGAAATATTATGTATTTCCACGTGATGAAAAATCATGTATTATTTTATGACTGTCTAAGACCAATGATGGTATTACCATAGGTATTCTTACTCATCTTCCGTAACCTACATAACATTATTGAATTGTAAGCCACAAAACATAAATAATGGCTAAATTTTCAAAGAGGAATTTTTTCTTAAATTTTTAAGGATTTCATTGAGAATTGAAATACTTATTATTTAAATATTTCCCCTTCTACTTGTGCTATATAAGAGCTGTATGGAGGAATTGAGGTATGATTGTAGTTTTAAACTAAATATAAATTTGCTCTCATTGTTTAAACATTGATGCTTCAATCCGATTTTCATTTAAAAAAATACTTTTAATAAAGTACAAAAAATAAATTGCGACTAAAATTGATAGTATTTTACTATTTATAATTTTTTTATCAGACACCTTAGCTCAGTCGGGAATGTGTTTGTCTACTGAGATAAGAGTCCAGAGTTCGATTCAGGGTATGGCTGAAAAATGTATCATTGGTGAAATGTGGATTTACCCTTTCACGGTGATGAATTAATGACCGAGGACTGGATGTTGTGCCTGTCCTAGTTTTAGGTTATATTATAAGGCATATGAAGCTACGACAGGCCTAGCAAGCCAGTAGTGGAAAATATATGGCTTGAAAAAAGAAGTGACCCAGGCCACAGGCTGGAAACAGTAATGGATGTAAAAAAAAGTAATTATATTTTAGAAGTTTTGAAACTATCTATCAAAAATATCAATTCAGATCATGTGACTTGTTGTATGAATATGTGAAATTAGATCTTGTAAATTTAATAGCTTTCAGAACTGGACTGTGTGTTATTTTGTCTGAAATATTACGATTTGTCAAAAGGGATAGTTGCGGATCATATGACTTAATCTTGGAGTGTAGGGAGCGCGAGTCAGGGCCAGTGTTTTTTCAGGTTTTATAGCTAAACTTGTTTTGGGCAAAATAAATAAAATATTGCTTCAGTAGAAACAGATGTTATTTTTCTTAAAATGGAGATATAAACCGGTTTTGAAAATATAACATTAGCAGCATTATATGGGAAACTTTTAAATAGAGGGATAAATTTGTCAATAAATTTCAGGATACGCCTAACAATTATTCAAGACAGGTTTATATTACTATGTGTAGAAAAATAAACTCTTTATATAAGTTAAGACTTAGATATTGTTATTTAATGAATTCAGAGAAATATTATTTTAAATTTAAGATTTTAAAAATGTGAATACTAATGAAAAGTTATATACAACTGGAAGAATCTGTACAAGTTATTTAAATACACTAATTATTGAGTCTATGGAATATTTTAAATACTGTGAAATTTTGTTATAATTGATATTCCATGGTTATAAATAACTTCTCCAGGGTCTTCCATTGTATATAATTTTTCATTAGTATTCACGTTTATTAAATCTTAAATTTGAAATCATATTTTTCTGAATTCTTTAAATAACAATATCTGAGTCTTAACTTATATTTATTCACAACTCACTAAAGATTTATTAAGAATGTTTTCTAAAATGTTCTCTTTATGTTTCTACTTGAAACCAATTTGATTTATTTTGACATATATTTTTATACAAAAACCACAAAAATACTGCCCTTAACTCACGTTCCTTACACTGCCACCTTAACTTAAGAATACATTAAATAAGTTTCATTAACTTCCTAAAATTCTAGCTACTGTCATCTCTATCATGATTATATTAAATACATACATCTTTGTTTAAATTATTAAAAGAAAAAAATCTTCATCAAGATATTTTAATTTTTTTAAATATATTTAACATGCACTTTCTGGACTGATTATATCAGCACACGAGAATGTCTATGAGCGAGCGCTAAAGAGCCTGCCACTTTTGCTGGGAAAGTTATTTTCACATACCTTTCAGGGCACTTTTTCGTGCCACAATCGACATGGAACAGACATTTTTACTTTCGATGGAAGTGAGGTTGTGATACGGATTTTTATTGCTCGAGAAAAATTCGTTGACCTCGGTTGAGTTTGAACCCAAGAACAAACTTCTGATTTAGTTAAAGTTTATGTTTCAAGATTAGACTCTACGACTCCCTTTGCACACAATCTCAACTTCAAATACCCACCTATATCTTCTGACGGATTGAGATGGAGATAAAGTCCATTTCTATCCTCCAGAGCAAACCACTTAGCTAAAGTGATTGAGTCCACCACTTGGAGTGACGTTTTGTCGCTACGGAAATCTAGGATCAGCAAATACACTCCGAGTAACGGTAGAAACTCTCTGCAGGAGGTTTGGGATTGGTCAATAAAGATCTCTTTCACCAAGTTTTGTTTAATTAGCGTGTATTCTAACATTTTAGTTGAAGATTAGAGAATCCATTCATGACTAACCTAATTTATATTTGAAGTTATAATCTGGTTAAGTTTAACGCCAAGATGATCTTTATATTTAATTTGCGGGGCAGAAACTACCTGAGCCATATAAAACGTACATACAAATTAAACACAAGATTTACAGTAAAATTTTCATAGGAAGGTCCTCAGATAGCTAGAAAAGCTAATAAATTTACTTTCAAGCATTCATACGCCAACTCATGGGATCTACAGCTCTAAACTCATATATATATAATTAATCAACACATATAATATAACACTAATAATATGATAAAATGTTATCAATGTTTACAGAAAGATAATCTTTCTTTATCTCTTTTTTTCCAAGCACCACGTATTACTACCCGTTTGGGTTGTACGCATATACACTTGCTATGTGAATGTGCTAGGAATGAGATGGGTTGCATTTTAGAGGAAGTGTACCTGCATTTGCCTTAAGGGATAGTAAATTTTTTTTTAGGAAAAACCACCCTCAATACACCCGACTGGGATTTGAACCCCGGACTGTTGCCTTAGACCAAGTGGCCACCAAAGTGGGCAAATACAAATTCTTCCCATGGAAAGTGAAAGGTAATAAAGATACCTTACCGTATAACATAATGTTTAAATTAAAGTATAAGCTTTGAAAGGTGTAGACGGATTAAACGATATTTAGTGAACGAATACCTTTAAATGGATTTTGACCTGGTATGGTAACGGAATACTTATAATATCTTGACATATCTTCTCACCTGAATTGGCGGACCCACGGACTAAACGTAAATCTCGTAGATCCCGATTATCCCATAGTTTCCCAATGATGAGAAGTTTGGGGTTAGAGACTTTGATTTAATGAAAGTAGTTTTCACTTAATGATTTCCCGCTCTTCTTCCATAAAAATACGGGTAAATTTCCTCTAATTTTTACGTTCCTCATCCCTACAACATTAGTATGAATATGCCGGTATTTCAGGCAATTAGTGCAACATAGTGTAAAAAAAATAAAGAACAAGCTTCACATGAATCCATCTTAAATAAACTATTAATACCTAAACTAGTCTAAACCAATAAAATAAATAGGCAATAAAGTTACTAGATATACTTTCACGTGTTAATACATCAAGTAATGCGATCTGCAGTTGTCATCTTTGTAGATATTATCAATACCTATAGAATAATTCTAATAATCAACAAAAATGTTACCATTTTTTTCCCGAAAATACATGTGTTTATATTTTATAAAAGTTCCTTCTTGTGAAAATTGGACTGTACTCATGTATAATACTTAGCACCGCGTCTTACTACCAGTTCGGTCTATACGATTAAATACTAATAACGCTAAAGAGATAGGAATAGGGAAGGTTGAATATAAAGTAAGTAAACCCGCATTTGCGTGTAGAGAAAGTGGAAAACCATTTAGGAAACCCCCGCTACCCCCAGTTCGCCCGAGCAAGACTAGAACCTCAATCTCCCCGTCCTCGGCAGCCTAGCTCAACACGAAACTAGCGCGTTAGCTTAGTATGCCACAGAGGCGGGTGTACCCATGTAAACATTTTATATATTGGAAAAGGAACGTAGTTTTAAGTAGTTGGAGGAAAGATTAAACTTGAAACCGTGGTATTTTTATCCCTATAAAAATATGTGTTATATTTTAATGTAGAGGTTGATGGAAACTTGCTTCAAAACGCTCGGGGAAATGTGCTACTAATTGAGGGAGTAATTTCCCTTCTAGAGAACTTCGAGTATTTCCTCTTCAGGATGTCATCAGACAGAGAGATGTGGAAGCGATATAGAGAGCGAGAAGGTTGAAAGGAAAAGGGAAATTAGAAGAAAGAAGGAACCCCCTAAAAAGAATGAATGAGCAAAACTCTTATTAAAGTTTTGAAGTCTTGAAAGTAGTTCACTTTGTTAGATATCACAATCTAACTCTCAAGTAATCTAAAAACTATTTGATTTATACATTTTACGAAGAATATACAGACATCTTATATCACGTCATTGACAAATTTATATACATAAATTATTTATTTATAGCATCTACGAACTATTATATATATGAGTATATTATTTATAATATATACATATATATTATTTATAATATATACATATATATAAAAATATAAACTAATCCAAGTTATTGTATTAATTTTGGCTAGCAAAATATTATCCATAAAACTCAGGAGTATATTATCGTGTTTTTTTTTAGCACCGTGTCTCACTACCCGTTCGGGTTATACGCTTATGTACTAATTACGCTAAAGGTTTAAGGTATTAGTAAGGTTATATTCAAAGGAAGTGTACCCTCATTTGCGTGGAGGGAGAGTGGAAACCAATTTAGGAAGAACTACCATCAGTACACTCGAACAAGATATGAACCACGATCTCCCCATCATCGGCAGTCTAATCTACTGCTAGAGTAGCGCGTTAGACCATTCGACCACCGAAGCGGGTAGTATATCTTGTTATTGAACATTTTTATTGTAGACTTAGCTATAATTTAATCGATTTTCATGCTTGACATAAGTTATTTGATATTTAATTAACAGTAAAACCTTTTTCCTACAAAACCATATATTTTTTACGTAAGGTAACGTATGTTTCTTCTCTAAATTATTAATAGTAAGAAATTGATTATTCAAAACTTCACGCTTGACTATTCAGTATTCTTATTGGTAGAGTACCTTAGCCGCTACGGACTTACAAGCCCCTACTATTTATTTGATATAACTAAACAATCTTTAAATAATTTTAACTGACTAAGTCATGTTTCTAAAATGATAATTATTTCCCTATTTTATGTAATTGAATATAACTTTTGAGGACACTTCAAAAAAAACATGAATTCTGTTGTAATTTTATGCTAAGCCAAACAATTTATTGGATTATATTGCGATTTGTACTCTTATTTGTTTCACATAAAACATATTATGGTGATTCTGATAACTATGGTCAGCTTTAGTTAGTAGCTTACATATTTACTACCGAATGAACGCGAAGTTATAATATAAAAGGAACTGATCTTCACTTCATATACATACATATTCTAATCACGCCGCTCCCTTACTGGTAGGCAAGAAACTGTGCATATAGCTTAAAAAACAATTCCGTACTTAATTCATCTTCACTAACTTTACACACACTTCCCTATCCTTGAATACTCCGCTCGCTTCAACAACATCCTTATACCGAGTCATAAGTGCTCTTTTATTCTTAAAACTCTTAACGTTTCTCTCTTTCACACATTCATCTACAACATTTAGCCATGTATTACATAGCCCACCCCTAAATTTTGATCAACACACTCTACCTTAATATATTTGGTTCGTCACTCGATTCACACTGATCCTCCCAACATGCCCAAACGCTTCTTTAACATTAACGTATTGTATTCCCTTCCGAACCACACTCCTTCAGCACCCATGCATTACTGACTCTCTCAATACAAGTTTTTCCACATACATTTCTTAAATATCTCATTACAACTGTATTCACCTTGCTCTTTTGTTTCTCCTGACAAATCCAGGCTTCACATTCATAAAACTTTTTGGCACTAACACACTTTGAGATACTGCCATCTTTGCCTCTTTCGATACTACCTCATTCTTTATATTAGTACACACACCTCACACTACTCTCCGACCACTTTACTCTTCTGTCTATTTCACCATAAATTCTTCAAATTTTACAAAACATTCTGTCCACATACACAAAATCATTCACTTGTTCTAACAGTTTTCCATTTATACCAAGCTGACAATCATTTTTCTTATCCATTCTGCCTGTCACCTCTTTCAAATGATTTAATTCATTCTGCAAGTCACTTTCATTATCAGCCATCATACGACATCATCTGTATCTAACAGCATTCTCACATTCACATTGTACATTTGTACACCAACCGCGTACTCACAAGAATCCCTCAAGCACACACTCATCATAAGCATACACTTTATCTATTAATACATTAAACGATCATGGAGACACATAACACAACCTTGTCTAACACCCTATTCCATGTCAAATCATTTGATCAAGGCTCCATCCACCCTTACGCACGCTCTACATATATCATTCATCGCCATAGCTGCATTTACTGACCATGCATCCACACCATACTCTCTCGGAACATTCCAATACATACTCATATTTATACGATCGTACACTTTCTCCAGATAAACAAATGCATAGTAAACTTTCTTCCTTACTGTCATACATTTCTCGATCACTTGTTGCAATGCAAATATATGGTCTATGCAACCTCTACCTGGCATTAAACTAAAGTGCACACACCAAATCTTTTACGTGATTTTTTCACGCACTCTTTAAATTAAAACTCTCCCAAAAACCTTGCCTGTAATACTCAACCATCTAACTGCCCTATAATTTTTACATTCACGCTTACTGCCTTTTCTTTTATGCAAAGGAATAACAACAGCATTCTTCCAGTCATTAGAAACATATATTGAATCCCAGCACATACATTGAATAACTTACACAATCTGAAAAGTAGTACTATGCCCCCACACTTAAGCATTTCTCTTGTTATCCCATATACGTCCACAACTTTGCCATTCTTTAACATTTTCATAGCGTTTAACACCTCATCTTCGTTGATTCTTTCACTCATCATTAAAATTTTCCTATGTTCTGCTACTTTCTCTAAGTTTTCGCCATACAATTTCTCAAAATACTTTCTCCTTCGTTCTATTATACTGTTTCCATCAAATACCATCTCACCACGTTCATTCTGAATGCCGTAGGTCTTTCCTTTCACTCCTTGTTTCGTTCTATTTACCCACTTCCAGAACAGCTTCTTATTTCCTTCAAAATTATTATGCATTCTTTCTCCTTATTTTAATCTCTTTGCTTCTTACGCTCCTTTACTAATTTCTCTGCATTCATTTTTATCTTTTTGTGTAGGTCCCATAACATGTTCTGTTTCACTCTTAACAGCAATAATACATTTGTGTGCTTCTTTCTTTTCTCTAACAGTTTCTTTCATCTCTTCATTCAACCACGCGTCTCTTTTTATGTCTCCTACCACACACATTTTTCGCGCACTCAACTACGGCCTCTTTTATTCTGTTATAAACACTTTATTTAACATTAGCATTTATTTTGTCATTCCATTCATACTCTTGTAAAGTTAATATCTATCCCAACGGTCTTTCATATTACGATCTCACATTTTATCCTGAAATTTTTTCCACTTTTACTCTTACTTGCTTAATACTCTTGTTCTGCTTCCTCAAAAAACTCCTACCTAATTCAACTACTGAGGTCACTAGGACGTGATCCGTTCAACGTTCAGATCCACGCACAACCCTAGTATTCTTTACTAAACATCTAAGTCTCTCAAAATACACCACAAAATCAATCATCGCTATGAATCACTCCTCTGCCATGTATACAAGTGATTGTCTTTGTGTTTAAACCATGTGTTCGACACAAACAAACCTATTTTCATGAATTTTAAAATATGACAATTTTATGTGGGTAACAACAATATGCAGATATATACATCCCAAAGTGACCACATAATTCATGCCATCACGTTTTAAATGAGAAATAATAAAAGTGTGTAAGACCATGGCAGAAAGAATTTTTTTCAGGACCCTATTGCTTAAAGTCGGTGCCAAATTAATAGTTAAATCAATTAAGTGAAGTGTCTAGTTGGATTTAATCCATAAGATTTTCAGATACTACGTGATAAGACAGCTATGAAGATATAAAAAAAAATTAATTTAAAATCTTGTTTACCTCCCGCAGTAAGTGTATTGACAATATAGTCATATTTGATACAAATAGATAGCAACTTGAACAATTTATATTACAAGGCACTAATATTATTTAATAAACAAACCCTAAATTTTAAAAAATAGTTTCAGAAACAATTCATTTACCTAAATTGAATACTCCATGTTATTTTTCCAGCGTCTAAACTTTATTTTATATTATAAAGCAAGTTTGAATAACGTTTTAACTTTAAATTGTGTTAAAGATCTTTAGTAAATTTTAGCTATCTGTTTTGCATTCTTATTTACTGAATGTTACATATGTATTATAGAATGAATATATATTTATGGTGCCCTTTAATCTGTGGTGCATGGTTGAGAGAGCAACCATGCCTATATATACGTCACACATCATAGTGCTGTAATATGTAAAGAGCCATAATTCCCCCTCCCTCATCACACACACACACACACCACACACACACACACATACATACACACACACACACACACACACACACACACATGGTCACCTTTCATGAAGGGTTGGTCACGCTTCACCCCGTCAAACTCATAATAATAACACATGAGAGAAGTTAATTAGTCTTCCTCCGGCTGATACGCTCAGTTAGACATGAACTTTGACCTATTTCTGATATAAATAATTATATTAACTGCGTGTCTATGTTGCAATGCAGGAGCGAGGGACATTAGCGATATATACATTCGATATTGGTGATTTTTTTTTAAAAAAGAAATATATATTTTATTATCTGTAAACACTCTTGTTCTCTATGGGTGTGAAACGTGGTCTCTTGCTTTGCAAGATGAAAATAATTTAGTCTGTTCAAAAACCAGGTGCTAAGGAGGATAATTGGTCCTAAAATCGATGAGGCTATTGGGGAGTGGAGGAGGTTATATAGTGATGAGTAACATACCCTGTACTCANCACACACACACACATACATACACACACACACACACACACACACACACACATGGTCACCTTTCATGAAGGGTTGGTCACGCTTCACCCCGTCAAACTCATAATAATAACACATGAGAGAAGTTAATTAGTCTTCCTCCGGCTGATACGCTCAGTTAGACATGAACTTTGACCTATTTCTGATATAAATAATTATATTAACTGCGTGTCTATGTTGCAATGCAGGAGCGAGGGACATTAGCGATATATACATTCGATATTGGTGATTTTTTTTTAAAAAAGAAATATATATTTTATTATCTGTAAACACTCTTGTTCTCTATGGGTGTGAAACGTGGTCTCTTGCTTTGCAAGATGAAAATAATTTAGTCTGTTCAAAAACCAGGTGCTAAGGAGGATAATTGGTCCTAAAATCGATGAGGCTATTGGGGAGTGGAGGAGGTTATATAGTGATGAGTAACATACCCTGTACTCATCACAAGACATTGTTAGTATAATCAAGTCTCATAGATTACTGTGGGCAGGACATGCAGCACGAATGAGAGAATCTAGAATCGTGTTCAAGGTATTGACTGGCAAATCCAATGGGAAGAGACCGTTGGGAAGACCTAGATGCAGGTGGGAGGATAACATTAGACTGGCCCTAAAAGAAATATGCTGTAATGAGGTGGATTTAATAGAACTAGCTCAAGAAGGAGATAAGGTGTAACGAGGTGGACTGAATAGAGTTAGTTATAGATAGGGATAGGGTTAAATGAGGTGGACTAGATAGAACTAGCTCAAAATAGGGAAATGGTATAATGAGGTGGACTGGATAGAACTTGCTCAAGATAGAAATAGGTGACGTACTTTTGTAAGTGCGGAAATTAAATTTCGTGTACCTAATGCCATAGAGTGAGTAAGTAAATAAATCCTCTTTAACGAATGCAGATATGATTTTTCCAGCCTCAAGATAAGTAAACTATATTCTTAATTTTCACTCAAATATTAGTTATAACATAATTATCAGTGGGATTGATTATAATATCCTCGTAAATGTTTTATTAGACCGTTACGTAAAAGGTAAAACAATTTTTCAATTTATATTAAAACTTTATGTAAATGTGTATGAATATAAAGATTAATAAGACAGTAATGATTATAATTAATTAAATTATGGTGTTGTTTGATTAGGTTTTATAAATGTACATACGATACACTGATTTATAAAAAAAAAGCTATATAGTATAGGTCAAATGGCTCGGAAAATAATCAAATGGGATTCATAGTTATTTAAAGAATACGATATTTAGATGCAGCCATAACTGTAACAAACAAATAAAATAACTATAATGATTGAGCCTTATTTACACTTTGAATACAACATTATGAATAACCTTTTCTTAATATTTGGTTCAGTGAAATAATATGTGTTTTATAAGGTTCTCAAATAGAGTTTAGAAACCAAATTGATTATTTAACGCTATACTGAGAAACTCAGAACCATTTTTATATGTGTTAGGTGAGGCCTTAAATTAGTTTAACTACCTAACGAATTTTAACCAAACTTGTCACTGTGATTACCTTCAGTGTATATTTTATCATTTATAGGTAGGTGATTGGATTGATTGTAAAATTATTATTTTTAAACTTCAGAAATGAATTAAAAATATGTATCTCAATTTTATTAGATTATGTTCAATGGGTGTGTATGCAAAATGGAATTCACATTTAAAAGAGATACATATTTTATTCCCTAAGTAATATCTAAGTGTCGATCAGAATTTAAATATGAGATTTTTGTTACAAACTTTAGTATCCCTTATTAGAGGAAAATATGTTTGTTTTCTTTTCGAAACTAGGCTCAATTACAACTGTTTATTGTGTATCCAATCAGCGAAATAACATATATAATAAATGTTAGAAAACTTTATTAGAAGCATTTTAAAAGCCTATAAGGTTAGTGCAGGAAGAACAAATACTCTGATTTATTGGCAAACCTTTCTTAATAATAATTTTAAAATTTTGCGCAAAAATTTATCATAACTTATAATACAAATGTTATTGAAAAACTAAACGAGAATTCATTTTATACCAAAATACTTTAGAGTCAATGCAAAAAAATCTCGTTATGAGTACTTGCATCTTCTGTGCAATCTGATCAAATAAGCAAGTAACTTACAAACTAACTTAACTATAAAACAGAAACAACACCAGTAGTTAGTTCAGCGCTAAGGAAAGAATAGTCCCGATTTTACCAATAATTTTATTTTTAGTCATATTAAGAATCAAACCAGGGTCCTTAAGTTTTGTAGGCAGACCCATAGAGGTTATATTGGATATTAATAAGCAATTTAGCTTTAAATTTTCTGGTATGGATAAAATAATTTTCACATTTTTCTTTGCCTTATTCAAAGTAATTTTAACGATATTATTAAGTTTCTTAATATTGTATGTTTATTGTTTAGAGTCTTAACATACATTCATTTTTTGTGGCTTTAGGAGCTTTTACGAGTCAGCAGATGAACGCAGGCCATGTTTTAGAGAGCTTTTGTATGGCTTTTTATTATAAAAGGAATGAAAATAATAAAAAGAAATGTAGAATTAGAGCAGTTTCCCTCTTTTTTCCCCCTTAGCATCATAAATACTACAAGAGAATATGCAGAAAAACTAAGATTAGACTTGCAAATTAGATTTAGAAAATGTAAAAATGAATGGTACATGTCTAAAAAAAATGTGAAGATGACCTAATTTATTTTCTTCCTATTTCACCCTCACATTAAGAGCCTTTGTTTTATATTTACTCTTTGCGAATATATTATATAGTAACTAAATTTTTATTTTTCACTTATATTAATTATTATTACATTGACCTTTGTTTCTGCATCGGTGGGCACGCAGGATAGACCTCAATTTTTCTCGGTGCCCTTGAAGAAGTTGGGGTTCCACCCTTCATTCCTATTGGCACTATCAGAGAAGTTGATGAGTCAGAGGGTTGGGAGTAAACTTAAAGGTACAAAAGTTCTAAGAAAAATCAAAACGGTATCCCTGAGCTAAGAGCAGATTGTCCATCGAAGAAAGAAAAGTACGAAGAAGTTGCGGCCCCTCTTTATTCTTTTAAAAAGTTGTTTCCCTACCAAAATTCTAGTTGATTAATTCTCATGGTTAAAGCTCAAGCTATTCCCTAAGACGAAGCTAGTGTTTGTCAAATGTGATATTAGCAAATCATTGAATTAAACATTGAATCTTGTAAATCTAAGAAATGGTTGGGTTTTTTCCCCATCCCAAGCGGTGACCGACCCGTCAAAGGCGATAATCTCTAAAGTTAATTTTGATGCCATTGACCCGGCCCCAGTGGGAGATGTCTTTTACTCATGTGAACTCGATCGTGGGATCATCATCTTCATACAGATTAATGTTGGTGCATTTACTAGGAGATGACCTCCTCATACCCTTACCATTTATGTCACGCCACAAATTTAATATCAAATATAAACCATTCAGTGATTTTTTTATACTTTATGATGAGAAATTATAAAGTATTATTTATATATATTCGGGGAAGCAATATCGACTACCATCGATCATGTTTTATACAATTCCGATCACGTATTTTCATTTTAAAAAAATACCCCATTTAGGTGGCCACATGGTCTAAGGCATCACTATCGAAATATACTAGACTGCCGATGACAGGGAGATTGGGATTCAAATCCTGGTCGGGTATACTGAGCGTGGGTTTTTCTCAATTGTTTTCCGCTCTCCCTCCACGCAAATGTGTGTACACTTGCTATAAATTCAACCTACCTCATTCCTAATACACTAGCGTAATTAGTACATAGGCGTTTAACCCGAACGGGTATTAAGGACGCGCGCGGTGCTAAAAATTGTATATATTTAAAGAATTGACGCCATTGGTATAGTAGGATTTTGTTAGGAAGAAACTTTTCGAAAATACGAATACAACATTTTGCGGTGAGCATTGATAACATTTTATTATTTTATTTGTGTTATTTTATAGGTATTGATGATACATGTCAGCATTTAAATCAAATGACTTGACATATTAAGAGATAAAAATTGCTTTAGAATCTTTTAAATATGTCAAAAACTTTCCTTCCTATATAAATAGGGCTGAAGGTTCTCCATTTATTAAAATTTTTATAAAACTAATTAATAATAGGATTAATGTGTTATTTGATTTGTATTCATTTTTTGTTTGCTTGACTATTGAAAATATTTTTTTATATAAACGATATAAGATGTATTCGTTTTAAAATATTAAAAATAACACATTATATTGCTGCCATTTCGTTTGCATATTAAACGTAAAACTATGTTTAAAAGTCATGACCAAAACGGCAGGTTCATCTAGACTTATTTTTATTTCAACAAAGTTTAAAGCGAAGCTGTGGTGCTCATAACAAAGTTTTCAAAAAATATTTCAGCTTTTTTTCTTTTCTTTTTTCTACAATGTCGTGAAAATGGGGTCCAGCTGGCGGATCACATTTCATGTATTTCACTTATGGTCACCCATCCTTTGGAGTTTCCGGAAAAAATAACACTACTTTTTTTTAAATAATTGAATATTACAAAAATGTAAAATAGTATTTATTTGATTGCAAAGTTTTGAAACATTAATTCCATAAAAATAAAATGTTTTATTTTTAAAATAAACGTATAGTGGAAAATGCATTTACTGTTTTACGTATATTCAAGTAACAAATTTTTTTATTTTTTTCATTGTTGCTTATTTAGATTGTGTATGATCATATTTATCTGTCTATAACAATTTATTAAATTTGTTAATACGGAACCTCAACGTCCGCATCCCCATTAATTATTATTATTATTATTATTATTATTATTATTATTATTATTATTATTATTATTATTATTATTAATTATTATTATTATTACGCTTTAATTATTTTTATTATTTCTATTTTTATTCTTATCGTTATTATTTTCTATTTTTTCGTAACTATTCACTAGTATATAAATAATTATTTAGCTATAATGTTTTATCTTTTCTCATATAATTATATGTATTTGTAAGGTACCTGTGTACTTTTCAGTGCTGGACTTTCATAGGTCTTAAGACTCTGTTGGCCAGCACTATAGAAAAGGAAATTGAAATTAGTATTAATAAGTAAACAAAAATGATGTTTTTATATGTTTTAAATTTGCAAATCATTTGTTCTTCTATATCGTTAATGCTAGCCTGTTAGAGGTCTCGACTGTTGACTATCACTTTAATAAAGGGAAATAAATTGGAATTATATGAAATAGTAGTAATAGCTATTAATTACTGTTATTATTATTAAACTGCAGAGCTTGAAGATGCACCTCTATTTTCATCTGGATTCAAATAAAAAAGCATAAAATTAATTTTGCTCCTGAAAAAATCATTAAAAAATACTATAATTTTACCTTTCAAAAAAATAAAATCTCATTTCATCTAATGAAAAATAATTCATACTTTCGTTATTTTAAAAGTTATGGTACACTTTTAGGGAGCTTCGAATGGCTCTCACAACGTTTAATGATTGGAGCCGTTAAAGCCCAGATTCAAAACAGTAACTTTCAAATAAAAATATATGCGTATAAATATATACACATAAAATACTACTAAGATTTTTTTTCATTTTAAATACATAATTTCGTGTGTGTTTGATTTAAATTTGTTTGGGTTTTATTATGAAAAACTGAATTTTTCCATAAAATATAAATGTGTGTCTAAAAAGTACTGTGGGAAAATATAGTCCATATAGAGTTATTTTTCGGCAATTTAAATGGATTTTTTTATATATCAAAGCGTAGTAATATGCAATATTTTTGCTTCCAAACTTTATATTTTCCTATATGAATAAACTTTATAATGTATGCTGATTTTCTCCCAATAAAGAAAACTATATAGATCGATATGCGTGAGGATCCCAGCTGCTATAGGGACCCCCCTCCTCAATCCGTCTCCCACCCACAGCCGCCTAGATTCTAACAAAGTTGTCGGAAGTGGCTGCAGCTGCTCTAGTAAGCAATAATTTTTTTTTCCCAGAGGAGTTGCGCGAGGAAATGAACACAGCAATCACAAGTTAGGTCTTCTTAAAGTTGGGAGTCGAACCCTTGCCCCATTCAACTTTGTTCAGGAGAAGGGTTAGTTTGGTATGAAAGGAGACGAAGTGTTTAGTTGTTTGGCTGTCTCAATTTATTGCGCTATTTGAAAGTCTGGTGGTAAAGACATATAGCTTATTTAAAAACTTTTCTCTTGCTGAAAACTAAAAAAATAAAAAAGTTACTCTTTCGTCAGGCATCAGGCATCGATTTCCAAAGATCTTCGCAATGTTTTGTTTTAAAGTGTCAGTTTTATTTTATGAGTCAATACTTTGATTTATAAAATTAATCAAACAGTCTATAAAAAATATAAAACGAGAATTTTGACCCATATTGTTTTTTTAAGTTTGTATTTGAAACTATATTTATAAAATAGGCCTATTTATTGTTTTAAAAAGAATAAGTACTAATATCTACCTCTTGATTTTTTATTTATAATTTAATTTTTTTAGGTATAAACACTTAGAATTGTTTAGGAAATATTTCAATTTATATTATTTTTAAAACTTCTTTCGTAATAAAACATCTTAAAAATGTATTTCTAGAACTTTACTTTGGATATCAAACTTTAAAAGTTTCTATTTTAACCAAAAAATTTTGAAAATTCAAGAAATTTTAAAAAATGTAGCCCAATGTGCTAATATAGCATAAAATGTACCTTTATTTAACCCTGTAAATTAGCAATCTTACCTTGCATGATTCCACTATGGTATGGCACATTATATAGGACCATAGTGTAATCCGTCAAGGTAATACTGCTACCTTTCAGGTTAAATGGATTGTACTTAAGTTAGATACTTTTATATAGTATAAAATTAATTTTTTAAAACATTCAAAATAAATTATTTTACTTTACTTTTGTTTTATAAATAGTCGGGACATTATTTCAAGTTATTTTTTATGGTTTTTTTTCTTAAATCAAATCATTAGACTTGTTTAAAATACATGCCATTTTCTCTTGAGGTATTCTTATAGAGGATGCTATCTTATTTTCTAGGGCAAGGATTGGGGTTGAGTATTATAACCCATTTCATTCGTCAATATTAACTTTCTCTTGGAACTTTGATGTCTGCTGATAATAGCTTTCTTTCCTCTCCTACCCATTAGCTGTGTGCTTTTCAGAAAGAAAAATTTTCTGTCTCTCTTATTCTCTTTATCTCCACCCCTTGGATGTGTATTTTTGCTTCTCCTCTTACGCGATATCTCAAAGCTATCAATACACGTAGGTTCTATTACAACAAAACATTATTTGGTGCCACAAAATTGTTTTTGTGGTGTTATATAGTGAAATATTAAACATGATTTACCATTCATAGCACTAATATAGTTATATAATACGATACTGCACCACAAATTATTGCGTTAAAAACTATATATTTAATTTATAACCTCGTTAATAAACAAGAAATAAATGGTACGGCGCACCGCACAGACTTTCTCTCTCTTTCTATAAACTCGTAAGATTTCTGAACGGAATAACAAAATCTCGAGTTCGATTTTTTTGACGATCACCATACTTTCTCTACCTGTAAGATAGAGAGAAAGTAAAAATAGCATATGATTTTAAACGAATGCTTAACCAAGCATCATCCAAACAAAGTCACATACATTTGGTTCACGGGGATGAAGAATTACGAAATTCATTTGGGGAAACCGTTCATAAAATATGAAATAGAAAAGCATACAGAAATTGGAAAAATAACGATGTATCTATGTATGTTTTATATACATCGTTATTCTTCCAATCTCCGTATGCTTTTCTATTTCATATTTTATGAACGGTTTCCCCAAATTATATATATATATACATGATATTTAACTCAAATTAAATTAAAGTAGATTTGGCAATTTTGTCTAGCTAAATTATAATAATCGCTAACTAGCCTATTTTAATTATGTGATGCAATAACGAAAAACTTTTATGTCTTTCCTTCCGTAAACAAGCGGACATTATAAAATATTAGGAATATATTCTAATTCTATTAAAAAAGAAGTACAGCAAGATAATTATCTTTTGGTGATAATGATTACTTTCCAAAACATATTAATATCAACTAAAATTAAAGTTTACCGATATAATATTTTTATGTGTGTTTAAAAGGGAAATATTTTTGTATGTTTATCATAGAGCTAAGATTGTATTTACATCCCTCAGTTATTATCACCCAGTTGTATCCTTCTATATAATTTTAAGTTTAATTATATAAAGTATATTTCTACATTCAATTGGGCATCATATTTATTGGCAAAACTCTTTTATAGCCACATACTTAAGCTATGTGAGATCATTTATACATCAAAGAAACTAAATTTTAAATCGTGATTACTTAATTATTGATGTTTTAGAAGTTGAAGATGATTTTTTTTACCGCGTCTTGCTACCCATTCGAGCTATACGCTTATTTAATAACTACGCTAATTTTTATGGAAGAGGAAAGTTTAATTTAGAGGAAGTGTACCAAAACTTACATGGGGAAAGAAATAGAGTGGAAATCCATTTAGCAAACACCTCCCTCAGTAAAACCGACTGGTATCGAACCACAATATCCCTGTCATCAGTAGTCTAATGTATTGCAGGAGTAGCACCTCAGACCATGTGGCCATCGAAGAGGGGTAAGATTATTTAATTAATCACACACATTTTAATTTGTAAACGTAACTAAAGTAAAGCTTATAACCCGAAACAAAACTACCTAAATTAAAACTTTCTTTTTGATATAACGCTGATACTTTATATATATATATAATACTCTTGTATTGTGTATTTATTCCGAATAATAATAATAATAATAATACCAAAATCGGTGGTTATGCAGACGAAGTACCAAGCTCGTCTAGTTGGGTTTGCAGATAGTGGATTATCACATGTTCACATTCCAAACGGGTGTGGTGAAAGTGTTTTTTCCTAAATGTTACTTGCACTCCATTCATGAGAGTTTAGGTGCATTTCCTCTAAATTTTACCTTCTCCAATCTCAACCCACTTTGCGAAACTAGCTTCAGATAGCTCGAACTGGTAATAAAACGTGGTTTAAAAACGTAACATTCTTAACTTAAAAGAGTTGTGTGGCTTATTATTTTATGATTTATTGGTGTTTTAATAAGTACAAGATATAATAAATAAATAAATAATAATAATAAAACTATGTTGAGCTATGAGGGTCATGTGTACTTTTGGCTGTCCCAATCTCGACTCTTGAAACAAAATTCCAAATGGCCTCACCAACCATATTAAAGAACTAATCTTTCGCCTCACTTTCATCTACCCGGGACCACTGGGCTTCATCTGAACGTTATCTGAATGAACATAAGGCTTCTCTTCGCGTCTTTGGCCGTTGCCGCGGGCGTCTGAATACCAGAGATGAAGATGGAGAGAGAGAAAGAAATCAATCTTTTAGTAGTTTTATTATTGTTATGAAGACAGAAATACCCTTAGCTCGCAATATCTTGAAACATCTATTACCTCCCTTGGGTACATTGATGTATTGCCAAAATTACATCCGGTACGATAAAGGACATAATCATACCACCCTTCTTTTTGCGATGACATTTTTTTTCCGTCTAGAGGAATGCTTTCATTTTTTAAACTACGAAATATTTAAAGTGAGATTTATTAACTAAGTTATAATATCAACACATACTTACAAACTTACTTATTTCTAGAACATACTCGTCAAATATCCAACTGTAATTATTTTTAGCACACCTCTCAATACCTTTTTACGTATATGTATTACGCACAATTTACGCTAGTGTATTAGGGATAAGGAATATTGTATTTAAGTTTAGTGTACCTGCATTTGCGTGGAGGTAGAGTGGAAAACCATTTCGGAAAAAACATCTCAATACACCCGACCGGGATTCGACCTTTGATCTCCTTGTCATCAGCAGTTCACTCTATTACGGGAGTAACGCTTTATACCACTGAAGTGAGTCAATCAACAGTTTTAAGAGTAGACCACAATATCACAGACCATAAGTTTTTCCGAACCCAGGATCGTTAACCTAATATATAAATGCATTACCGTCTTACCTAAGAGAGGAACGATGCACAGTAGTTAT
>CABFWB010005017.1:2910-33138 GCA_902151455.1 Timema bartmani
TATATATATATATATATATATATATATATATATATATATATATATATATATATATCCTGTAGGCCTATCTATAATAAATATGGTTTTAAATTACTCGTTCTATGAAAATGTGTTGAGCATTTCATATTTTTGTCAGATTTAGTTCCGAGCACCAAAGTCAGCCATAATACTGAACGAGATGGACGTATTTGCATTTTAATGGCTGTTTTGTTATCAGTAGCTTAAAAACTCTAACCATCTTCTGACACGTTTGGTCTTCTCCCACTGAGCTAGTTTGTCAAGAGAATGGCTTTTGTGCGTGTTATGTAGAGGTTTCAACAACTGATCTCGTTAGTCGGTTGGCTGTTGCTAATCTTCCATGAGTTAGTAATGGCAGGTTGAGAGGGGGCAGGCGTTAAGAGGAGGAAAGTCTAAACACACTGATATTCTAGAGTTTAGACAGTGGTTTAGCTTCTCCATGGATCTAGAAAAGTAGAGTACGATGGGATTTTGGTCCTAGTTTGGAAATACTTTTTGATTTTCCGACCCTACTGTGACTAATTTTAGTTTTAAGCGCAACTCTACTCCAATTTTGAGTGTTTGTGAGGGATAGAGTTTTGTTTTCAAATTCCTGATTATACTCCGTGTGATAGATATTTTAATGGGAAAACATTATGGCCTGTTTGGGTGACCTAATCTTTTATTAATATATTTAACACCTGAACTACGACTGCTTATTCTAAATTGGTATAGAAGAGGAAGGTAGTTTATAGGATGATCACTCGAATTGGTGTGTAATAAAGGCAGGAAAACCACAATGATAGATCATCTGTGGTAAAGACCCACATGGGTGAATGACCTGGGTTCAAACCCCGACCTCTCCACCAATTGCGATGCGTATCCAACGTTCCTAGACAGTAGTAACCCTAATCGGGAAAAGGCTGCTGTAAAATTGTCTTTCTAAGGCTCATTTTATTTCTAGATTATTTAATTTATTCACATTAACTTGTTTACGTAGCTTTGTATACTTCGGAGAAATATTGGTTCTAGGTATGATGACACGTGCCGTGGATTCACATGTGTTTTGCATGCTTGAACTAACTAACATATGGCTAGTTCTGAAATGAAAGGCCCTTTTTGCAAGTCAATGTCATTAGAATGGTCGTAGTTCTTGCAGTCCGTGAAAACTTAAAGCAAAGCGTATCTTTTAATAACTATAACATCTTGGTAAATTTGCGCGAAATGTTGCTTTGGAGTGTTCTAAAATGTTTGGAATGTTTCTAAAAACAATCTATGTGAAGCAATGCCTTTCCTCCACCCTCCCCCAAACCCCCCTCGGACCAGAACTCTAACAAGAATTAAAACTTGACGTGCCGATTAGGGGTGTGCGAGTACTCGAAAATTCGAGTTCGAGTCAAGTTTTATTTGATTATTCGAACTCAACTCAGAGAATTTTACAAATTCTAATAATATGAGCTCTTGGAATTTTCATTTTTAGCTATAAAATCCCGAGTTTAATTAATTTGATTCAATTTAAAGATACTATTTCGTAGCAAATACAGTCCCTCAATATTTCATTTTGTCTGATTTAAAAACCATAGGTATATTAAATTTATTTAAAAATCCCGAATTTTTGTCATCATAACATTTTTGACAAAAAATTTCGTTCTCGAAAAAGATCTTTATTTGTGCTTATGATTTAAGCATATATCTATTACAAAAACTCAACATGAAATATTTCTAGCACAAACATTTCTTCTTTTCTCTATGTTTCATTCAAATTCGAATCTAACTCGACTCGGAGTGAAAAATGTCTACTCGCACAGCCCTGGTGCCAATAGTAGCTTAACCACCTCGGTGACTAGCTAACGCGCTAGTTTCGTGTTGAGCCAGACTGCCGAGGACGGGGAGATCGAGGTTAGAATCTTGCTCGGGTGAACTGGGGTGGTTTTTACTAGATGGTTTTCCACTCTCTCTCCACGTAAATGCGGGTTCACTTCATCTATATTCAATCTGCCCAATTCCCAACCCATTAGCGAATTACTACTTGAGCGTATGACCCTAACGGGTAGTAAGACGCGTTGCTAGGTAAGTATAATAGTAGGTCAACGTAAAACCCGAACGTGTTGTAGGACTCAGTGATAATATATATATATATTTTTTTTTTTTCATATATAGTAGGTCGTGTTGCTCCACGTCTTGCAGTCAAGGGGTAAGTAAGAGAAGTGTACTGGCATTTGCTCGTGGGTGATGGGGAAGGCATATAGAAACATACAATTTAGTACATCCACCAAGAATTTAAACCTCGACCTTTCCGTCACAGGCAAACTAGGTAAGACGATACTGACACCTTCGTCCTCAAGTTCACCTGTTCGGGTTAGTGCGCCAATATTCACCCTAGTAAAATAACCCAGGCCATGTTACTCATATCAAACCAGCTATATAAAGTAGGTGTCATTATTGAATATTCATTTAACCTAGAAATATGTTTAATTATCTCTTGGCGTATAACCCGAATGAGTAGTAAGACGCGGTTCTAATTTTTTTTATCTCTTACTAAATTTTACCAAGTGGTAGACACAAATTAATTAAAAATGTTTTAAACGTACAGTATTAATTTCAAGCATATTAACGATATTATCAAAAAGCATTAGATATGTAGGTTAGTTACTAGGGAATGTCTTTGACTATAACCCAAAATAAAACAATGTAATTGAATAAAGCACCTGAGTAATTCCAGTAAAGATCGAACCGCAACCTCCCAAGCCGGAGTACAAGTAGTACGATATTATTACGATCATTCATGCCTGTCTTTGGTTCATCTTCCTCATAGTGTGGCGAATTCAGTGCTTTCACTTTAAGACTTTGCTCTCAACTGAATTTCAAAAAAAACTTTATTCATTTTATTCAAATCATGGAAAATAAGTTTAGAATTGGGTAGAGTTAGTCAACTATGCATATTGAGTGAAAAGTACACCAGTAGAGACACGAAAAGCAACAAGTTTGTGGCATTTGTTAATTATGCTTAATGTTTAGAAGTAAAGTAAGAGAACCACTATAAACATGAAAACTGGTTTTTCTAGACGTGCCATTTAATTTATTAAAGTAAATATTAGATATATTTCTTTTCGAATAATTGTAGAGATATAGGTTGTGATACTCTGTGAGATATCGGCATTAACTACTTATACCAAATCAGTCTGTACACTCCTATATATTAAACGTACATTTATTTAAATAAAATAGCTAAATAAATATTAGCCAATCTCACTACAGTCACTGATACTTTTATCCAAATAAATATTTATATTAAACTTATCCCGGATTTAACTAATTCAATATAAATTATTTTAATCCTTAAGGTTTTTGCCAACCCTATGAATAGAGGCACGGAAAAGGAAAAAAAAATTAAATTAAATAAAAAAATTAATAAAATTAAATTTGTAGGATATTTGTATTTCACAATATCATCTTGTAACATTTTAATATGACTTAAATAACATCTTAATATGATAAATTGTAATTAGATTATCCATCTTAATATTTTGGGCTATAAAGCACAACGAACTTACTGGTTAAAGCTTTACTTAACATTCAAATACATGTTTAGTAATGCAAATACTCTGAGAAGCCCTCAATTTGGTTTGCTTTTCAGAAATAACAGTAACTTTCTAAGAAACAAAATGATTGATCAAAACTAGGATGAAAATTTGTAAGCTCAGCTTTAAATAACATTGTTGTATTTTTCGTCTCCTGCGTACTAGGCCTAGTCATTGACACGAGGTATGTGGTGTTTGTGGAGTTGTTTTCGTTCCATTTACATTTTACAGTATTGGACAGCTCTTATCTAACTACACTCCAGAGACATTAAACGGCAAAGAGACTGAATCTCCAATTGCAGTTAGTGGACAGCTCTTATCTGATTGCGGTCCAGAGACAATAGACGGAAAAGAGACTGTTGCTCTATTTGCAGTCAATGGACAACTCATATATGACTACGTCTCAAAGACAATAGATGGCAAGGAATGAGACTGTTGCGACATTTTCCGGACTCTAAGGCCACGTCCCGACTGAGTCAACATAGTCGATCTACCTTGTCGTTCGACAATGTCGAGTCAGTAGGGACACTACAATAAACTTTGTCGATCGACAAAAAATGTCCCTCGATGTGTCGATTGGTTTCCCATCTAGTGTCGGTAAATATCAAAGGAAATCGAGTCGATTCTTGTAGTGGGGACGTGTTTCAGGTATCAGTCGACATTCAACCATCTTAGGGTCGATAAGTTTTTTTTACTATTTTAGAAAATGGAGGGGGATAACCCAAAAGATGCTTTATTTTACTGAACTTTTTCGATCCCACACACATTAAGTATCGTAGGGCAAGACGCTCCTTAGTGGGAATGGCTTGTCTGAAGTTGGTGTCCTGTTTACATATCTTTGGTACAATTATTTGAAATAAATTTTCGAACTCAATTTCGGACATCTGAAAGAAATTTCGGGAGCCGCCGTTACATATTTATTCAAGCTTCAAAACATCGACATCATCCTGTTTTATATTTGCTATCAAATCACTACCACTGATAATTTTAATTTGAAGACCCGGTCGTACCCAAAATCTTCTTTCACGCAATAATTTTGAATTTTTTGACGCTATGGTAAGGAATGCAGCAGAAGAAATAAGTACACTATTCTCGTCAAACATTTTGCTTTCTACTGGATTTTTTGTCAATTTAATGGGGATGTGGGAAGCCAATCCACTTGTTGTTTGACACTTGTCGATCAACCTTGTCAATCGACAATGTCGACTCAGTGGGGAAGCGGCTTTTAGCTTTGGTTCATTTTTATCATTATTTCGTTTGGAAATGCCTCCTTAAGCCCCATTTTAGTATTACTCCTTAGATAAGTCGGTACCATTTCTTCCGACTGAGCTAAGAGTCTCTTATTCGATTCCTGGAATGGCCGAAATTTAAATGAATCACTAGTGAAATTGGGGCTTCTCCTTTCTTAGTGATGAGTTAATGGCCAGTGAACTGAGTGTTGTATCTGTTCTAGAATTAAGTGAATTTATATGCTGTGTGGTGATATAATAAGCTTGTAATTTCATGTTAAATAAATCCAAGAATAAATAATATCTGCATTAAAGCTTTGCATTTTGATGAAATGATAATTATCTTTAGTACAAAACAATATATAAATATTTGACGTAAAAAGAAAATTGACAGTTATAAGTGTATATATATATATTTGCCCCAACTAGTAAGAAAGATGCGTAGGACTGAAAAAAGACCAAATATAATTTAGTACAGCTTTCTTGACAACACTCTTAACTACTTGTACGACTGAAGACCTAGTTAGAATTTTCCCTATATAGTATCTATAAAGTACCTGAAAACACTTTTTAAGTTTCTCAAAATAATAATGGTGTGTCTAGGCTACATCAATCTGTAGGTCAGTCTGTGGCAAGATTAGCCAGTACTAATGTACCGTTGCCCAATCGTACATCCTTTTCGTGGAGTCTCTTTCCATGTTCCGATGAGATGAGAGGATGACGCTAGTGAATATGATGGGGTGGAGCCAATGAAGATCTTAAACTAACTTAAGCCTAACTAACCAAACCCCGTTAACCATGGCAATTATTCCCCTTTCAAGAAAAATCCCCCACTACCAGCCAGTAATCAAACCCGGGATCTCTATGACAGGAGACAGGGGCTCCGACCACTATACCACGAGGCCAGTTGTTTCACAAAATTGATCACATAGACATAAAAAGTTCAAGTAAAAACATAATATATTGTTGGATTAAATTAGCAGCAAATTAATTGTCAGACGTTTTAATTTTCGTAGGTCCTACTTCAATATTTCGCATATTGCCACTATATAGCTGGCCCATTACTTTCGACATTTACTTGCAAAAACAAATATTTATGAAGTCATTTCATTTCTCTTACTATTTTGTTAAAATTATTTTAAATAACATCTTAGAAAAACTTTTACCTCAACGTTCTGGCTCTAATCCTGTGTAATTGTTATCTAATTTGCTTATGTGCTTGTGCGCTACTTTCACGTTCATAATGTTGGCTTTTGCTCTTGTATTCCACCTTCACGTTCAGAATATTGGCTGTTGATCTTGTAACTTACACTACCTTCACGTTCAGAATATTGGATGTTGATCTTGAACACTACCTTCACGTTCAGAATATTGGCTGTTGATCTTGTACACTACATTCACGTTTAGAGTATTGACTTTCGTGCTTGTCTTTTAGGGTCATTTAAATTTCGATTTTGTAAATGAGGGCAGCACTCAATGGAGAGGAATGAAGGAGAGGGTGGTATTTTATTGGCATTTCACGGTTCTACCTCATATTAAAGTTCGTAGCGAGATCCACTGGGGCAGAACTCACCAATGGACGATGGGGTAAGGATAGGATTAGGAGGGAGAAGAACAAGCTGAATTAAATTTGAATCTCTCACAGCCATGACTCAAACCAGGTTACTAAGGAGTAACAGCCTCACGGGAAGCACTCTCTTAGCCATGATACTGTTATGTTATTTCAATTAATCAATTAATTCCACCTTGTAATTTTTAGACTAAACATACTTCACACACGCTGAAGACATTATTTTAAGGTAAAGTCTATACAATCACTATACTAATGTCCTAAAATTATATCACATTGTGCTTTATTATAAAATTGTAATTACCTACTGTGTAAATTAGCCCTTTTGATTGAAATAAAGCCCGTGCACACGACTAGCCCCTTTTAATAAAGGAATATGTACTCTACCCTGTGTACATGTATATTCATTATATTAAAGACAAGGTTAAACGAAATAAATTATATTATTATTTTCAATGTCAATTCACTTTTGGATGGCGAATAAATCGAAGACACTGATCATATTTTAGTTCAGGCTTAATGATGTGGTTATTACATTGAAGTCCCCTTTTGGAGATAAGCAATTCAAAATATATTCTATTTACACACTAATATGTATAGTATGATTCTAGTAGGATGAAAAGTAATGACCGTCCTAAACGATAGTAAAACTATCTTCATGTAGCCATACATCAAGTAACGTAATTTACATATTTAACGTTTGGTAGATATTTTCAATACCTATAAAATAACATTAATTATTAAGTCATATATTATAAATGTTTACTATAGGCCTATGTATATGTATGTATGTATGTATGTATGTATGTATGTATATATATATGTATGTATATATATATATATATGTGTATCTTATAAAACTGTTCTTCCTACCAGAATCCTACTATAAGCTCGTGCCTTTTAATAACTGTAATTAAAGTGAAAATATTATAATGAAACTACGCTATCATATGATATGAGACTTGAAGTTAGCTTCGAGCTTGTAAATTCAATTATTCACATTTGAGTAAGGTAAAAGTCAAAAGTTGAAGTGTATTATCATACATATCATTAAGACAGTTCTATTATTATGTTCCAAGTGAATGCATGTGCACCTAATTTACTTTTATCTTTCTACAACTTATTATTTTATTATTGCTGGTTCTAAAGTCTAAATAATTTGGAGCTATTTCTAGATGTCTAATATACATTTACACCTAAAGTTAATTCATTTGATTCAGAAGAATTAACCTTAAATCACTTTCCTAAGTGATTTAATTTATGCCTTAGATATTAATATAGTTTATGTGCGTTCAGCCAAAAGTCTTGGGTTTGATTCTTGTGTCAAGGTGATATTTTTCAACATATTATATCTAAATCCATACTATAGGGTTTAACTATTTTTCCATACAAAGATTAATTTTTAAATACCTTTTTTGAACAAGACTTTTAGATTCCATCTCTACTTAGTAAAGATCCATAAACTCATACCTGTTTGTAATATATGAATTTGTCTTACAGAATACGAGACAGAAAATGATAGCCCTCCTAATGTGTCAGTAACCTGAGTTGACGATGGACCTGCCAAACTCTGTGGTGTTCTAGTCTTGTTCTGCTCTATAACTATTCTAAGAACCACTGCGTTGCCGGGTGAAGTTTCCTATTGTAGTGCATGCGTGCTATTGAATGAAAGTTATGCCATCATTAATTAATCGTCCCTAATGAACGTAAAAAACCAATATTGAAAATGGCGCTTCTAATCTAGAATAAATAATACATTGTAATAAACTTCCCCTAAATTATACAGATCCATATATATATAGTGAAGTTAAGTTCATATGCACTTTATTTATGACTACAAACATACCCAGATATATGTCAATCGATGAGTAAACAGAACATTTTAAGGCCATATACGATCCTTTAATTTAATCAACGTCATTATTCTAACGAATCATTTAAGTGAAATTACCTCCCCTTAACCCTTAATATGATACCAACAAACACAGAAAGAAAAGGTAACCACATTTTTTTATTAACTAGATTTAATTTTAATTATGTGTTGATAGCTGACACTAACGCAATTTACATTTGGCGAGAGTTGTGATCATCGTCGGAAATCATAAGGACAATAAGAAAGTAGAATGTCAGACTGATAGCTGTTTGGGTAATGGAAGTGGTGGTAGAAACTTTGTGTCACGAATTAAAGAAAGTTTAAAATGCACAAAACTACAATGGGATTTTTATATTAGCAACTAATGAGCAGAACCTAGTCTATCATGCTTGATTCAGCAGCTCCACTAGCATCTAAGGTGTTTTACAAGGACGTCATCAATCAATAATACTTAGCACAGTGTCTTACTACCGGTTCGGGTTATACGCTTAAGTACTAATTACTCTAATTGATTAGGAGTTGGGAAGGTTGAATATAGAGGAAGGGAACCTGCATTTGCGTAGAGGGAGATTGGAAAACCATTTAGGCAAAACCACCCTCAGTTCACCCGACCGAGATTCGAACCTCGATCTCCCCGTCATCGGCAATCTAGCTCTACACGAAACTAGCGCGTTAGCTAACTACGCCACCGAGGCGGGTGTTATCAAGAAAGAATGAGACAAAGTACAAGAGACCAGTTCAGTAGGGCATACTTTAAATGGTTGCATGCAGGATTAAAGGGGTTATTGCTAATTGACAGGCGGTTTTATGTCGCTTAGGTAAGAAACTAGAAAAGTTGAAAAATGAAATAAAACAATTCAAGGCAACTCGGATCAAAAACATCAAGCCAAACAAAATACGTCTTACCATGCTAAAAACATAAACAGCCCTAGCTTTGCAACAACCATCTTTATCCTCCAGGGGTATGTGGAGGAAAATATTGTCATGATTGTGATCTATAAAAGAAGTAGATCAATAAATAATTAATACCCGTTGAATCAGGGAGGAGTGACGAGTGATGTTCATTAACTAATCGCAAAGTTCAATTTTCATGGTAAGGACTACTAGAAAGATACTAGATCTACGTTCATGTATTCATGCGTAAGATCATCAAATTATCTTCATCGATCACCTTTGATATATATTATGAATAAAATGGTAGGGATCCTGGGTTCGATTCCCGGCTGGTACCATTTTTCTCTTAAGAGGAATACGCCCAATGGTCACCAGGATTTGGTAAATTAGACTTAGGTTAAGACTCATCCCGGCTCCACAAATCCATCATAACTATCATCGCATCATCTCATTGCGGTTACGACGAGTAGACCCTCCTATGGTGTACCCTGGGCAACGTTCTGTACCACAAGAGCGGCTAATAATCTACACATAAGGGTGATCGAACCTGGACGTCAAAATCCCTCGTGGTCATAGGTGCCAGCCGATACAAAAAAAGTTAAAATTTAAAAATAAATTAATGTTTGTTTTCTCTAAAAGGTCCATCCTATGATAATTGGACTGTATTGCGGTGTTAATTCCTGGAGATACACCAAATATTTCGACTTGTGGCAAATGTCTGGTGTTGTCCGGGTAAAGTTGGCAGTCCTGTAAAATGTATTTGTATTTAAGGTTGAAGGCCAATAAATTAATAACATTTTCTTTGACTCAATATTTAGTTTTGCTTATGGAGCTAGTGTATAGCATTGGAAAAGCGATACATATACCTGCGAAAATGTGTAAATATTTTTACAATCATGTTAAAGATAGCTGGAATTATGATAACCTTTGGTGATATTTATTATGATTCACAATTTTACACTCATCAATGTAGAAAAACAAAAATGTATTCATGATGTGAAAGCCTAATTTTTAAAAGCCCTTCTAAGGAATAATTATGGACAAAAATCGACATAACTAACCAAAGATAATTATTTGATAAAATTGTTCAGTTCACCTTACATTTGTCACACTAAGAGAATACAACTTAAGGAACTAGAATACATAAATATATATTATAATATAGCTCAATGGGACAACCAGAAATTTATTTGGAGGGGGATACAATCAGGGCCTTAGCCAGAATTTAATTTTTGGTAAACGGGGGTCTATTACTGGGTACCACCCCCTAAACACTATAAGGAAAGAAAGTTTATAAATATTAAATGCGTCTTGGAGCAATTTAATTTTTTTTATTGTAGCTTAGGGCTATTACGGGGTACCACCCCCTAAACACTATAAGGAAAGAAAGTTTATAAATATTAAACGCATCTTGGAGCAATTTGATTTTTTTTATTGTAGCTTAGGGCATCTATCTGCATTGTGTAGGTTCCGCATATTACTTTGTTTTTAATTTTATAATAGATAGCTATAATAATATTCTCCTTTCTAAGCTTATAAATGTCTTCAAACAATTAAAAAATGTATATATATTTTCTGATTACATTAGTATAATATTAATGGTTGTTTACACTTAGCAATGTTTCAAGTTAAGAATATTTGTTCGACAAGGTCATATTCAAATATTATATGCATCGGTGTGTGGGAGGTCACGACTAACGTACTAATAATTTCACAATAATTATAGTGAGGTAATATGGAATGAGATATCTAAGAAATGTATGTGGAAAATCTTGTATTGATAGAGTCAATAATGAATGGATGCTGACGGAGTGTGGTTTGAAAGTGAATCCAAGAAGTCTTACGTTGGTTTGGGCATGTATTTTTTTTTAGCACCGCGTCTTACTACAAGCTCAAAATGGTTTTCCACTCGGTCTATACGCAAATGCGGGTACACTTCATCTAAATATAACCTTCCTCATCCTTAAAACCATTGGCGTAATTATTACTTAAACGCTCCGACACCTTAGCTCAGTTGGTAGCGGGTATGTCTACTAAGCGAAGGGTCCTGGGTTCGATTCCCGGTATGGCCGAAAAGGTTATCAGTGGCGAACTGAGGTTTTACCCTTTCACACTACTGAATTAACGGCTGGGGGTTGGCTGTAGTGCCTATCCTATTCTTAAGTTAGATTATAAAGCATATGAAGCTACGACAGGCCTAGGCAACCCTTAGTGGAAAATATTTGGCTTGAATAAGAAACTCACCCAGGCCACAGGTTGGAAACACTAATGGATGTAAAAAAAAAAGTACTAAAGTGTATAACCCAAATAGGTAGTAAGACGCAGTGATAAAAATAATAAATATATATATTTTTATGTGGTTAACATTAAATCAAATAATGTAAGCACTCGAGTCTGTGGTAGCATGATATAAGGCGTCACTCTTATAATACATTGAACTGCCGATGATGAGGAGATTGGGGTTCGAATCCAGGTCGGGTCTACTGAAGGTGCTTTTTCCTTATTTTTTTCTTTCCACTCAGCCTCCACACAAATGTGGATACACTGCCTCTAAATACAACCTTCCTCATCCTTAAAACTTTAGCGTAACCAGTCAGAATGGATAGTAAGACGTGGTGCTAAAATATTACTGATGTAAAAACTAGATGTTATATGCGTGTAAGCCTTTTACTATGTTCGTATTGTTTATAATAATCTATTAAGATATTTGTTCAACGGTATTCTTCCCCTTTAAAACCGTGCTGGTCTTAGAAAAATGTAAATTAATTTTAATTTAAGGAAACAAAATTGTAATGTATTTGTAGCCATACAGCATTGTACAGAATTTTTTCAATAGGTGTCTGATTCGGTTTTAGAATTTACATCAATTTTTAATATTAGTCTCTAACTGTAATAAGTGTTTATCAAATTTAAAAGTAAATATTGTTGTTCCCTCATTTTAACAGTTTCATCATATATATATATATATATATAAGTACATACATACACACACAATATTCATGCCTAGGCTACATCACTCTTATCCCAGTTTTTGAAAAGATTATTCAGTACTAGTGTACCGTTGCCCAAGGGACGCCCGAATGTACTAATCGTACATCCTTTCCGTAGGAGCTTTTTCAATGTCCCGATGAGATTAGGTGATGGTGATAATGAATATGAGCGTGTGGAACAAGTGTAAACACTTAAATCTAACTAACCAAACCCTGGTGACAGTTGGGGTAGTTCCCCTTTCGGGAAAATTACCCATGATACCAGCCGACAGTCGAACCCGGGACCCTTAGATCCGTAGCCAGGTGCATTGACCACTATACCCGGGGTCCGGTTGTATAAGTTGCTATGGTCCTTATGGTTAATCACATTCCCTCAATTAACAATATATTAATTTAATACATTTCTTAGCAATATTTTGAGATGAGACATGTTTTTTAAGGACATTAAACTCTACGAAAGGAAAGAAGGTACAAAACCTGAGTACAATGCCCTTTTTAAAAATCATCCACTTAGAATAAACCTAGATGATTTTAGTTTGAAACCTTTCAAAATTAATGTTTTTTTGAAAACTCCTGCTCTTCGGCTTTTCTCATTTCAACCAAATAAATTGGATCCAAAGCCTTCCAGGTTGTGTGCCTGTGGATATAGCTTGTTCTCCTAGAGCTGGCCATGTGGACTCAGTCAGTAGCGCTGATGACATCATGCCATCAATGGTGACCTAATTCAAGTGACTCAATTGCAACTCATACTAGCACGGACTCTGGAGTCAATGCCTTTCAGATGAGTCAGTCTAGAAAAATATTTGTTTTCAGCAGAACAGCATCATCGACGATGATGACTAAACTAGTAATAATTAAAAAAAAAAGCATGGCTACACACTGTTTATTGGTAATATGTGTGTAACTGCATAGCTCTGTGCAAGAGTGCTTCAAATACATGTTTTGAATCTCTTATTGGTATTTAGGGTTGTTGATGCGGTAAAATTTAGTCAGATATAATTTTATATGATTTGTATATATGTTTATACCTTATTACATTATTTTATATTGCCCAATATTATCCTGTGCATATTGATATGTTAATTTACCTTCTCCATTTGGCCCAATGTGTATTTGATGTACAATTTAAACTAAATATAGGAAATCTGTCCGTACGTGAGTGTGTGTGAGTATGATTTAAGTGTAGTTTGAAATATATATTCTTTGTATGGGAGAGGAATTGGCCGTAGCTATTTTAGGACCTACATACTATTATACATATATTCTTAATGTGCAACCATAATACAACAATAATACTAATAATATTTAGCACCTCGTCTTACTACCCGTTTTGGCTATACGCTTAAGTACTAATTACGCCAATGGGTTAGGAATTGGGAAGGTTGAATTTAGAGGAAGTGATTCCACATTTGCGTGGAGGGAGAGTGGAAAACCACTTAGGGAAAACCACCCCCCAGTTCACCCGAACGAGATTTGAACCTAAATCTCTCCGTCCTCGGCAGTCTAGCTAAACACAAAACTAGCGTGTTAGCTAACTAGGCCACCTAATAATATAATAGTATAATACAGGCCGGCCTCTTGGTCTTGTGGTACGCATTCCTGGCGACTAGTGTAGAGGTCTTGGCTTCGATTCTCGATGGTGCCATAGCTATTTTTCCTGAAGGAGAATTATTACTATGGTCGCCATGGTCTGGTTGGTTAGGCTTAAGTTAGGTTTAAGATTTATACTGGCACTATATAATCATAATCATTATCATCACATCATCTCATCGAGACTAAGTAACCATAACTAAATGGTGGCAAAACCTCAGAAGACGATTACATTTTTTTAGCACCGCGTCGTACTGAGGTAACCTACTATTATAAGCTCGTGCTATACAAAATGACTCAAGTACAGTTAATTGATTTTCTTAATTTGTATTTGACACTCAGTTCGAATTATATAATTAATAATAATAATATTTATTTCAATAGCATAACTATGCCAACAATATATAGTACACAGATAAATACATGAAATACTTGATATACATTAGGCCTAATAAACATATTATTACATAAACAAGAACATACAGAACAAAACAACCGAAACTATATTAATTTATACTATTCAAAATGACTTAAACATTGATTTCACTCATTTCTTGGATAAATATTTTTAGTCACGCCTTGAACATGTCTAATGAGGCACAACATTTCACCCTTATCTAATATATACTTTTTTGTGGAAATCTTATTTTTATTGTTAAACAAATGTAATTATGGTTCCTAGACTATCTTCGCATCGCTAAACTCGTATATAATAATCTGGGTGGTATATTATGAATAAAATAACTAGTATTCGTTGCTTTGGGGCTTGGACTAGAGTCAGGGTTAGATCAAGGGCTTCATACGCCACCCCAGACGAGACTTAAAATTTGCTCCCCGTTGTATTCTGTATGATATAAATAAACCGCACCCTCTACGTAAATAATAATAATAATAATAATAGGGTGCCAAAATATCGAAAAAATATATAAATACACAAAAATGGAATGGTTGTCACCCTTTTCCAAATAACTGCCACCCTTCCCTTAACCAATGGGTGCAAAAATATTATCTGCTCTTCCCTTACTTAAGCTTTTAATTAAATATCAATATGATTCGTTGAAAAAGCGGCCCCAAATGTTAATAAACCTTTAAAGTAATAACATTGTTAATCAATCTTTGTTTTAAAATATATTCTTAACATTGTATGCAATATTTATGTTATTTCTTTATTTAAAATTAATTATTTGTTTATTTAAAGTAAATCATTATTTTTCAAAACACTAACAAAATCACAATTTTTCTGAGTGCGTAGTACTAAGCGACCACCTAGGTTTGTTCAACGTGACTTGAGTTAGTTCTTTTCTTTCCTTGTAACCATGAGCTGGGCTATTTGTGGATGGCTGACCCGATACATCGCGTTTGCTACTTCGTATATCACGGTGTTGAAACTTACCTTGGAGTGACTTGCTTGAGGTAGAATGCAAGGGAACTCAAGTAATGGTCCATATTTTTGCAGTAAATAAAAAAACAACTACTTTTTGCAAAAATAAATAAATTATTGATTAACTATATATATTTAAGCAGAAGTCATTTTAAATTAAGAGGAAAAGTCTTAATCAAACCACGCAATATCCAGGACACATATTCAAAGAAGGTTTGTTTTAATTTTCATTTATTTGAGGTATTTAAAATGCACTTTCTGAACCGACGGATTATATCAACATACGACTTATTAACTAACATAAATCTAGAACAGATGCCACATTCAGCCTCCGGTCGACGATTTATCACTGTGAAAGAGGAAACTCACATTTCACCAATGATCAATTTTTCGGCCATGCCAGGAATCAAACACGGGACCCTTAACTCAATAGACAGACACACTACCGACTGAGCTAAAATGTTGGACTTAAGAGACTGTTAAGATTCCTAATAGTATAAAACTAAACTAAATTTATCTATTGAAGCAATATTTGATTTATTTTGGCCAAAAAATTGTTTTTATCATCAAAATTGAAACAAATACTTACCTTGAGTTCCCTTCCATCCCAGCTTAAGGGCGCTGGTACAAGCAATGTGCTATGATTGCTACGTGACCAAATAATCTCCAAAATCCCCTCACTCAAAATTGAAGTAGAGATACACCGTATTTGTCGCATTCACTCAAGGGCCTGCTTAAAGAAAGCTGTGTCGCTCTTCACCATAAATTATATGTTTACGTTGTAAATATAATTATCGACATGGCTTGACACCTAGCGATAGTTGCTAGGACTTGCTATTCTGAAACTGTGGTCAGGAGAGGTGATCTGGTCTTCATCAAAACTCTCATTTCTCTTGTTCTAGTGTCTCAACATTAATTAGTGAACTTTATTATAATTTCATATCTTATTGTAAATCTTGGGGCTGATAACGATAAGACAATACATTCTACGAGTCTTTTGAAAACTGACCAATCAGAGTGGTTGGCTCTAAAATAAAAAAAACTATCTTGAGTAACAGATTTTTTAAACTAGCCAATTTCATATTATCATTTAAATCAAACTCGGTATGAATATTCATATAAAATATGGCTAGATTATATAAATTTAGTTCCCGTAATATATCCGACACATTATCTCAGTCGGTAGCCTGTCTTTCTACTGAGCTGGGGGTCCCGGGTTCAATTCCCGGCATGGTCGAGAAATGTATCATTGGTTAAATGTGGGTCTACCATTTCACAGTGACGACTTAACTTCCGGGGACTAGTTGTGCTTGTCCTATTACACTAGTCAACAGCCATTTTGTATCTGACATATTATACACAAATTCCTACTAAGATTGGCGTGCTGAGCTCAAATATGTTATTAAAAATATTCTATCACCTAAGTTTTTTTTTAGATACGATTCACTTTGCATTATAAGTTAAAATAGAAACTCTACAGTGTTTGGCATGTCCCACTATACTGGTTTATTTTTACATAAAACATAACTTACTTAAATTTTAAGTTCAGGATAATATAAAATAAATCAGTGAAATTAGGAAGACATATTTCAAGCTTCAAGTGACGGATACTAGGGGGGTGTGGTCAGAGTGGTGGAGGAGGGGTGTTAAGAAGAGGTGTTGCAGCACACAAGCGCAGGCCTGCCTAGAAGTCTGTTAAAACAAAGTCAAGTTCAGGCAGTCTAGTATCAGCATATTTTCAGAGTATATGACAGTGTGACATTCCTTTGTATTTATGTACTTTGGTGTTCTCAGTCAGTTTAGTGAATAATGTTATCGAAAACAAGTCAACTTTGAAAGTACGTGGATGTGTAAATAGTCCAGATAACATTTGTTATGTTAGTGGTAAGTTCGCAACAAAAACTCAACAGAAAACTATTTGGAGTTTGATTTAAAAGGCCTATAAAATGTATTTTGGCAGTGCACTTGGAGATTATGAAAAAGACTTGGCCCCTCAAATTTGCTGTATATCGTGTGCTGTTACACTAGCTGAGTGGTTTAAAGGAAAACGTCGTGGTATGCACTTTGCTGTTCCAATGTTTTAGCGTGAACCAAAAGATCACTGTACTGACTCCTATTTTTGTAAGACCAGAATATCTGGATATTCTGGCAAAAACAAACATACTATTTGGTAAGCAACTGTATCTTCTACAGTCAAGCCCGTGCACCATGGGGGAGGATTATATGTTCCTGTACCACCTTTAAATGCAACAGACACGGAAACATCAGACAGTGAAACAGATGAAACTTTAATTGCTGAAGAGTACTGTCCTGAACGTAATGATAAAATACTACACTTGATTGAACAAGCAGAACTTTAATTCGTGACTTACGATTGTCGAAACAGCAAGCAGAGCTACGTGGCTCTAGGCTTCAACAGTGGCACCTTTTAGCTCAAGGCAAAAATTTCAAGTTTTAGCAATATAAACAAACTATTGTCTACATATTTTGAAATGCGCATTGCAGTGTGACTGATGAAACACTGTACAAACGGAAGTCTACATTAACGTACACTATTTTCCTAACTAAATGTGAATAAACTAACGCAATTTGAACACTTAAAGTTATTATATCAACTATTTTTAAAACTGTATATTTAACTTGCTTATATTCTATTGTTTGAAAACCTATTTTATTATAAAATAAATGCAATGGGCATCAAAGAGCAGTTACCTTTATTTGGTATATTGTTATAATGTTAAATAATATAAATGTTATTATATCTAATAAACATGATGTGATAGGGAATTTCCGACTTTTCCATCGAGTTCAGCACACACAAATTAGGTATAATCACTTGCCAGATACAGAGAAAAGTTTGTAATTTGTTAAGTAGTGTTATTAAGTTATATTAAAAGACATACAAAGACATACCTAGCAAGTCGGTAGTGGAAAATACGGTTTGAATAAAAAACTGACCCAGTCCACAGGCTTGAAACAGTAATGGATGTGAAAAATAAATACTACCAGGGCAGATAGTGTTTAGATTAACTCATTAAGAGGGTTTAGATTCAATATTCAGACTAGCGGAAACTTCACAATATATTATTATTATTGTTATTATTATTATTATTACTATTATTATTATTATTATTATTATTATTATTATTATTATTATTATTAATTATTATTATTATTATTATTATTATTAGGTTTTATAGGTCCTTCGACACAATGAGGTCGTTAGGGCCTTACAATATAAGAAATTTCATAGTACTTTTTTTTTTGTAAAATTGCCTAGTGCATTGAGAACCTTTACGTGCACATGTATATAATATTTAAACTAATTGACAAATTCAAGTCAAAATTGATACACTCAAATTACCCCTCCCTCACCCACACACAATCATTAGCTTGGTTTACTTTTTTTTTTTTGTTTAATTTTTGTTTACTTGATGTATCAGAGTTTTAAAAAAAGAGTTCATATTTGATATTCATATGGCAACACTAAACGCTTAGCGAAGCTCAGGAAATTTGGCAATATTATAGTGTATGACTATTGATTAAAACTTAGCCACTTCGGTGGCTACACGGTCACTCTCACAATAGACTATACTACCAATGACGGGGAGATTGTGGTTTGATCCTGATCGGGTATACTGAGGGTGATTTTTTCCAAATTGTTTCCTAACTTTTTCCGCGCAAATGCGAGTACACTTCCTCTAAATTCAACCCTTCCTTATCCTTAACTCACTAGCGTAATTAATGCATATGTCAAAGACTTAATTTATTTCTTCCATATGACCAAATCTATCTGATGTAAATTGGGTTCCCTTATCAAATACTCCACTTAGGGAATGCAAATTAAAATATAGTTATGATTTGGATTTGTGGCAGTCTCTTAGTCACCCATTTTACAATTTAATCGATCATGTACAATTCTACTTCAAGAAATAATCTAAACCTTCTATTCTACGTCTCGAAGTAGAACACTTAGTTGTTATTTGGTCGTCATGGGCCTTTCAAAACTAAATCTGGAAGAACTAATATTAATAATTTTTTATCGCCTAGTTTTACTAGGTATTTGTTACGTAGAGGTATATCGGAAATACCATTTTGTAAAAACCACCCTCAGTACACCTAGGGATGTGGTATCGAAAGAAAAATAAAGATATTGTGCTCATTTAAAGTATCAGAAGAAATATATTGATACCGTACTAGTATCGAAAGAAAAGTATCGATAAGAATAAGTATCGGTATCGAAATTTTAATCTAGAAAAAACGTTTTTTAGCAAGTAATAATTTCAACTTTTGCATGATAATAATTGTATATTCATATTTATTCAAACACTGAAAGTTATAATGATTTAACCATATTATATTATATTTATGTCTATCGCGTCCATCCTATATGTTGGAACCTGGAAGGTATGATAGTATTGGATGATGGATGTTATAAAAGCCTTTACCATAACAGATTTCAAATGTCTATGAAAATGTAGCTGATGGAAAGTTATTTAATAGCTAAATATAATTAGTAATATATTTTGTTCAATCTATTTTGTAGCATTCTTCAACCATAGTAAACATTTAATCCAAGCATGAGTGAAGATAACAAAAAAGTTGTTTCTTTCGATACCGATCCGATACCAGAGTGTGAATACTAATATTAGTAAAAGTATCAGAAAAAAAAATCGAGTAAAAAAATACTAGTATTGAAAGAAAATTATCGATATTAGTAAAGTATCGATATTTTTTTCTTTGCATCCTTAGGTACACCCGATTGAAATTCAATCTCCCCGTCATCGGCAATCTTGTCTAATGTGAGAGTTAGACCATGCGGCCACCGGAACGGGTATAAAATGTGGTAACAGTCCTTGAGTAGCCTTCTTGGGCCTAAGCTAAATTCAACACTGGTAGGCCTTCCATTATTATTTACAATGACACCTTTAGCGTACATTTTTTTTTCAAGGCCTAATATTTATAATAGTAGAACTTTGTTAATCCAAACTAAGTAGGGCGAAGTTTGTTCGGATTAGAAAAAATGCGGATCAACCGGTAGAAGGGTCAACGGGAGACAGTTTATTTTCACAATTTTTAAATTACAGTTGAATGAGTTTTATGAAATATACATTCATTTAACTAATGTAGAACATGTAGACCTAATATGTACTGTAGTTCTACATTTACCTTTTTACAGTACTGTAATTATTTCTAATTACAAGGAAAACATATTGGACTGACTACAATATGGAAATATTTAGCATTTTTTTTATCATTGTTTCTTACAATTCCCGTTTAAATATGATCTTATTATAAATAAAATATATTTAATTTGAATTTGTTTGTTTTTCCCCGATTTACGAAAATTGTGTTTGGATTATTCGGAATTTTAGACTACCGGAGTTTGGTCAGACGGTGTTTTACTGTATTAAACAAAGGGAAACCACACCTGAAATAATAAGCTGTACCGGATATATACCCATTAGATAAGGATATAATAATAATAATAATAATAATAATAATAATAACAATCTTTAAGGTCGAAGTTAAGGCTACCGCATTTTATTACCCTAAACTAATAATTAAAATAGAAGCTAAACAAATAATAAACATAAAAAACCAACAAATAGTGACATAGGAAAATTAGAGATAAATATAACTAAACTACATACCATGGAAACACAGTAAAAATATTGTTAATGTTTATGTGAAAAGAGCTATGTGTTTAGTCTAAAGTTACGCTATCATACACGCGCGCGCGCGCGCACGCCCACACAAACAAACACACACACCAGAAAGTGTCGTCACGTCTCAATCCTCATTCTCGCGGCTGAGCTCCCACATACATATTATTAGCAAGTTTTACCTTGAAACCATTCAGTTATAATTTCTTTATATCGTTGGTTAGGCTATTGCATGAAAGAGAATTTACGCCGATCCTAGAACATCTAAAAGCCTTGAATGGACGTGTGTTTGACTTTACGCAGTAAAGCGGGTGAGACCCGTGGGATGTGAGAGAGGGCGATAAGTATGATGTTGGACTTTTTGAATGTGTCAGCCATTGGGTGAATATTTGCGAACAGGAATAGACTGATGCAGATGTGCTACGGGTGGTCTACTCTAGTAGGAACCTTATGTCAGACTCCAATAATAGAAACGGGCGTGGTTTAGCGATGTTCTATTGTATTGGCATCTGACATTACTGATCCTGCAAATACTTGCCTGTGTGAGCTCAAAGGGGAAGAGGGAGTGACATTGGAAAGCCTTACATCATGCCCCAGAGAGAGAATATATTATGTTTCTCTTGGTGTGCGCATGCGGGAAGAATGATGGTCTTGGGATAGAGAACCTTCCCAGATCAAACTCGTGACCTCTATCCCAACAGCCTATTTCCTTAACTGTGACGCTGACATAGAGTCATGCATTAGGGATTGGGATCACCCGGGACCACCCGTAAAACACTATTTTGATTCTCTCCATCAAGTGTTCAAGGTAAAGTACCCAGGTACTTTCTAAATCTTAAGAGATATGATCTCAGCCCTACCTCAGCCCTACCTCAGCCTCAACCAAAACAATGGTCATTTTCTAAACTTTATGAAGCCTGATCCCAGCTGTGAGTGAGCTCTTTATCCAAATGAATCTTCCTCCTTGATACTTTCTAAACATAATCAGAAGTGGGAGGGGGGGTAATTGATCAACTAAGAGATCGGGTAAAAGAGAGTGAACGTTCACAGGTGGATAAATCAGTACCAAAACAAGCTAAGGAGTTCAGAGGAGTGTGAATGGTCACAAGTGTCTGAGGGGTAGGAACGTACTACGAGATCAGTAAAATGAAGGTGAGATGATTCCGAGCTAGAAGTAGGTAACCCTTTACTTTTTAGGGTAAGAGAACGAGGAGAATGAACGCGTTCAACGTTTCCAGTACAGCTCAAGACGTGTTTGGAGTCCTAATATAGACAACTTCACATGATAGGAGATTAAAAAAAAAAGTAAAGTGAGTGCTTCAGGCCAGAACAGGCAATCACCATCAAGTAGGAGGGCTAGTTCTCAAAGAGTGCAAAGACACGCTTCACATATTAGAGGATTAAGGGATGAATTCATGTGCCAAAACTGACTAGCTCTGCACAATTTAGAGGGTGTGATTGCCTAATCCGGCTATCCTTAGTGATCAGAAAGAGGGGGGACTGCTCACATTTATAGAGTGAGGACATCCTACCCAAATTAGAAGAGTAAGAGGTGAATTTATGTTCCAGAATGGACTAACACTACACCATTCAGAGGGAATCGGATTTGATTAGACAATCCTTAATGATTAGGAGACTAGAATAACATTGAAGGCTTAGAGGTTATTCTACAGGAGAAGGATATATCACACTAAACATGTTAAAGGACAACCGAGGTCACACCTTAAAGGTCGAGATTACCATAGAAGGTCAAAAGGAGTGCATATGTACTAGCGGTTTTATGGACATAGCTCATTATCACTACTTTCTTGAAAATAAAGAAAATCTGGACATCTGTATGAACATGATCCGTCTTATGGCCTCACTTTCCTTAGCATGAACTAACTCTGTTAATATTTATTGTCAAAAAGTGAATTATATAAATGAGCATAGAGAATTCTAGACTTGTTTATATTCGTCATACTAGTTTTTAGTACTATTATAAAACATGGTTTTTCTCCTTTTCGACATTCATCTTGCATAATTTAAGGTGGAAGAGTAGGGGACGCTAGAAACGATAAGTGTTTTTGCAGTTTTTATAGCAAAACATTATTGTGGCCAAACTTAATAAAATACTGCTCCAGTATGAACATAAAATCTAGTTTTCTTATCATGGTTATATCAACAGTTGTTGAATATCTGTCATGAGCATAGTGGAATTAAATTACCAACTTTTTAAATTAAGAGAAAGAGTTGTCATTAAATTCCAGGACACCCTTGGCAGATATTCAAGAACTGTTAAGGTCACCATGTGAAGAAAATTAAACTATATGTTCTTACTGGAGAATTATCTGATCTATTTTGACCAAATAAATGTTTTGATATAAAAACTTCAAAACACTGACTTTTATCACGTCCTTGATAATCCAACCTTAAACCTATATGTTTACAGATATATGAGTAATATCACCACGATGGGCTTTACCCACCCTCTTTATGTACTGCACCTTTACTCTTTCCTAGACCTATCTGTGAACAAATATATTGAGCTTGGTATTATATATTAGGATACCACCTCATTTTTATACAATAATGCATGACCGTGACTGGTGCTTGATTGTTTACGACTTTCTTCCGTTATTTCATCCTTGTGAAGTTATTTATAACTAATAGGTTAAACAATTTATGTGAGTTTAAAACCAAATATATTATCTATTTTTCTTAGAGTACATTTATATAAGCAAGCATCACTCGTACACATGTTCTAAGGTGTTAAACATGAAATTTAACAAAGATAATTTTTAACGTTTGATTTTGACTATCGATATTTTTTGACTTATTTATCTTACTGAAACATTTTTAATACGTTCTGGGAGATGATGCTATTAGATTCCCAATTCGAAAAAACAAATAATCACCGTATCCTAGCTACCAGCGTATCTAAGGACTCAAAAAATATTAAGGCTGTTAGACAACATTTTTGATAATGGCATCTATTGTAGAGATCGCAGAGAGATATGCAATACTATTACACAATTTACTTCTTAATATACTTCAACGAACACAAATAAAATAATGTGCCTTCAACCCCCTAATGGTAACTATCTCCCTATTTTAAGACACCAGGTTCATGAATTATTAATAAATAATATGAATATGACCGCTTCTTATTTATAATGAGCACAAATCTGATTAATAAATAAGGAACTTGTCTAGTATGACTATTGAATAAATATAAAGTTAATATTTATATTTAATCTTCAAATTTTGAGAGAATCTTATAAACGAATACTTGTATGAACTAAGCTGTTCAGCTTAACCTGGTGTTGGCTTTAAGAAAGAGTAGCCAAGAAAGTTTATAATATAGTCTAACAGTTAGCTTTTGGCCGATCAGCTATTACACTACACCACACAATGACAGTTTATCCCCCCGTGTTCGTTGGCTTGATAAACAATAATGGTAATTTCTCTGCATAATAACAAACTCTAGCTTTCTAAAAAAAATGTGTTAAATCTCTTATATTGACGAGTATATTGATAATGGGTCAGAGTCTTAAATAAATGAGTATAAAGAAATATCACTTTTGCTATTTACATTTTTACAACGTTTTAAACGTATAAACATGACTAGATTTTGTTCTTAAGTATGGAACAACCTTCACTTTATCAAATAGCTTCAACAGATTCAAAGACAAACTTGAATTTTCAAATTTATTTTCTAAAGTATATTATAGTAAAATTATATTTTCAAGCTCTGAAAATATGAACAAATATGAGTTTTACAATCATGTTCATTGATTAACATTGCTGTAGAATTACGGAATGTAGCACTCACTGTCATTAAGTGCACGATGTGGTAGTGTAAACTATTATATCCATGTTATAAAATGAGACCACTCCTACTAAGAAAAATTTCGGTTGAAGTGTGAAACTGACCAATCTTATGAGATAAACCTAACCCCTTAATATTCCCGTGGAAAGCAACATACGAGGCACGATCCAAAAGTTATCGGACTGTACGAATAAACAAAAGTTAGCTTGCCATAGGTTCCAATCATTACTGTCTCCTTCAAAGTACTCCCCTTGGGAGCTGATTCAACTGGACCAGCACTTTTTACGATTCTGGAAACACTTATAGAACTCCTTTTGTGAGATCCTCTTTAGCATCTACCGCTGTTCCTACTGAATCATCTCGATGTCATCAAATCTTCGCTCCTTCAGCAAGATTTTCCTCTTTGATAACAGTGTGAATTTACAGGAGGCTAGTTCGGGGTAATAAGGTGGGTGGAGACCACTGATATTTTATTTTGGGCCATATACTTATGTATAGACAGATAAATAAGAGCCTAGGTGGTCGTGATGCAGCAGCCAGTTCTGTGTGTACCAATTGTACTGATGTTGGTCTTGACCTGCCTCACATTATTTGACCATGAGGAAGATGGACTCTTCCATTGATGACTGCTGCTTGGTTTATGGTTGTTAGCCACAAATCCAGCTGTTATCACTAAGGCTGACCTTGGAAATGAATTTAAGGTCATTTCTGACCTGTTTCTAGAAGTCCCTGCGCACAAAGAGCTGGTGTTGCCTCTGTTTGTGGTTTAGCAAACGTGGCACATAGTTGTTAGTGATATGACTCATGTTGAGTTCCTTAGTGAGAATTCACAAGCATGGACCTAAAGATAGAACAACAATGTTGTAGATGTCATTAGTCATTCACAGATGTTCCTCGTGGATGGCTTGAAGAACGTTTTAGATATTTCAGTCCATTGTGCTTATTAAGGGCATACGTCACTCGATATTTACTCACGTTTGACCTGCGGGAACCACTCGAAAGTCTGTATTCTATGCAGGGTTTAATATTCAAATGCTTGTCTAAATATTTCAAGGGTCTCCGACTGGGTCTTACTGAGTTTGAAGCAAAACATGGTGCACATGTGCTGCTCCTTCAAGCTTGCCAATTTTCTTCTAGAAATAAATTTTACAACACCACTAACACTGATGCACAAAGATGCTAGTGAAAATAAAACGCTTGCGTGTATCAACGTAAAACCTGGATCTCTAATTCAAAATTAAGCTTTCTAACACCACCAAGCAGCAACTTATGCCCATACTTATTCCGTTTGGCGCTCGGTGCTGCCAATCCGAAAATGTTTGGATCGCACCTCAAATATGTCATTCTACAGGGTGAGGCCGAAACTATTAGATGTTTAAAAACTATTAGACGATTGAAAATGAACACTTTAACTGAAAAGTAAATATTAACTAGCCAGATAAAAGCAAACTATATAAAATACTTTCTCACTTTTTGTCACTCAGGTGAGCTCCCCCGGACGTCAGGCAAATCTCAGAACGTTGTCGATCACTTTCCTCAGCATAGATCGTCTGATTGTTTACACCCCACCCTGTATAATAAAAGGCGTAAAGAGCCTTTGTAAAAAGTCAATTATTGAACTTTACAGCATTTGTGTACTTAAAGGCCGCGCTACACGCACCAATTTCCCCACGAGTTTACTTGATATATGTTTCCCCATGGAAAGTGTGTGAGGAAGACCATGTCAACTTCTCCAAGGATCTCCTAGGGGTTGTATATTTTGGAAAACTCACGTGGAAGTCCATGTGTCTAATATAAGCTTGGATTTCTCCAAGTCATTTTATTGCATTGCGCATGCGCCTGTCTCCACGATATCATCAGTTGTCGAACTGCAGCCATTTTGTTGTATTATAGTTGTGTCTGTTCATTTTATTTAAAAAATCACTGGCTTGCGTTGATTCATTAAGGAGTTTTTGACTGAAGTAATTGACCTTTATAACACTATCCCATATTTATGGCGAGTTAAGACTCAGGAATATTTATATTGAAACTTCAAAGAAAATGCTCGGGCACTTTTGTGAATGGATTTAAAGAAGTAAAGAATGATTCAACCAAAGGGACTGTGATACGATCATACATCTTGCTGTGAACTATCTAGGGAAATTTGGAAAGGAGGAGATTCTCCCTATAACTAGCCCTGGATAAAAAATGGGGAAATTTCTGCATACGATAGGTACTGACTGACCCATGGGGATGCCCAGCTCAGTAAACTTACGAGGAAATCGCTGTGTGCAATGTGGCACGCTTTATTATGAAAAATAGACATATTATATATTTTTAACATTTTTAATAATTTCATACCACATGTAATCTACCGACTTAATTAGGTTTGTAATTTTAAATTATTTCAGAATTGGAATTTTTATTTTGGTTCGTATCTTCTACATTTTCAAATATTTTCACACTCACGAGCACACACTTATCAATGTTTTGACTGTGTTTTTAAAGGTAAACGGTGGCAGTCTTGCAGAGAAATTTGGTCTACAGCCTGGAGATGCTCTCATTAGAGTTAACAATGTAGATCTGTTTGATCTAAAGCATAAAGACGCTCAAGATTCTATCGTACGTGCTGGCAACAACTATGAGCTCACCATTCAAAGGTGAGAACTGCTAGTGATTGTGAGTTTATGATAGATTCTGTGTATACTTTTATGGTAATACTGTTTACATAAATCTTGCTTTTCAAGACAAATCAGACAATATTCAAGGAAAATAAAAAAATATTAAAAGTTCATGATTTAGCCAAACAGTGAATTTTTCTTATTAAACGTGTTTTAAAGTGGAGTGTTAACTAAGTGTAAATATTTTATAAAACACTTTCAATTTGGTTAGGAGGATTAGTAATTTATCCACCAACAAAGATTATTTCTAATTTTCAAATATGTTTTCTAACAAAAGAGTATAAAAGTAATGAACAGATGATTAAAAAATTGGTTTGAACTTGTTTATTGCTGATAATTTGGGTTGGATTGCATCAATTTGTCATGACATATATTAAAATATATTCAGATTTATAGCATTTAATTTCCAACCGCATTTTATATCTGTCAAATAATTTGTAATGAAGTCACTGAATGGCATGTCACAGGTTTGAGCTTATCACAGCGAGTATTAGCAGACAAGTCCAATTGCTTTAGTATTCCCCACCCCCAACGTGTGTATGTTCACAAAGCGGTGAATTGAGTATTGATGGAGGAGGTTGGAATGGTGAGCCCTATGACATTATCTGAGGCTGGCAACATAATACATTAACAACAAAAAAATCTCACAAATAATGTGCCACTAAACAATCCAACACATTTTATAACGTAACACATGTATTTTTAAAATCTCACGCCTTAGTATATCGAGATTTGACCAATCTCTTTTCCAACAAAGCTAAATAATTTATTAACAAATTTATATTTTTATATTCTATTCACACTTAGCACAATATTTTTCTTATACTTTTATGTTAATGTTATTATTTATTATCTATATAATGGTTTATATATCATGACAACAACTATTTTACTTGTAATACTATTTTAGGTACACTTCGTTTACGTTAAATAGTCTAGCCAAGACTTTCACCTAGAAGAGTAAATAGAGTGTACAAGGCATATTTATAAGAATTTTTACATTCTGCTTATGAAAACATTAATTGCACATACAAACTGGTTAATTTTACAAAGGTTCACTTATGCTATCACTCATTTGGCTCTTCTAACAGAGAACTAAAATTTCTCGCGCAGACCACGCGCGTGTTTGGGCGGGCTTAAGTCATCCATCAACTGTCTACTGATCCTATAAGATGAGTTTATCTCGTTTCAATAGGAACTTAACGGCAACTCTGGTGTGGAATTATTTGATTTTAGTCCAAGAATATTTGGAAAATCGGGTTTATCCAGTGATTGAAGCCGTAACTTACGAGACTTGATGTCCGTAGGCAAATTGAATGAATTCATACACCTTTCTTGATATGTATAATTGTATATATGTATATATATATAGTTTATTTTGGGTTCTCTGTTTTTACCATATGATCTAGCCAGACTGAAATATAAACTCATGCTGAAATGTTTCCCACATGACATTAGTTCAGGTTAAAAATATTCCCCCTATATCGTTCAAATGGAAAATATATAGAAAAAGATGGTTTCAGATATATTTGAGTAGCTATACGATAAGGTCAACCTCGGTGGTCTTGAGGTAAAGTGCTCGCCTCAAGACCCAATGTTCGTGGGTTCAATCCCAGCCGGTGTTTACGCGTATTTCTTGAGCGATAAAAATCCTTAGCACATCTTCCTTCGGATGGGAAGTAAAGCCGTCTGTTCCATGTCGATTGTGGCATGTAAAACAGACCAGGAAGCTATGTGAAAATACCTTTACTTTTGTTCTCGCTCATAGATATTATCTTGTGCTGGTATAATTAGTTGGCTCAGAAAGTGCACAGTAAATACTTCAAATAAATACCATATGATAGGAAATGAACTTTAAGAAAGGTGTTCTACTGGACGTAGAAACATACTGTGCGCTCAGCGTACTGTATGTCCGGGCTCTTCATATAACTGTTTTGTGATTCATAATACAAATATTGTAATTGTGTGAGTAAACCGAAAACTCTTACTATATTGTATGTTCTAATCTTAAAATACTTTAAGATTAGATAAAAGTGTCCATTGTTTCTCGGATAATGTAAGTGGTCTAATACAATTTTTGTTTGGACCTTGCTTGGATTTGAGATTTAAAGGGTTTATTGGTGATAAAAATCTTTAGAAAACGAATTAATAAGTCAAAATAGCACTATGAGCGTGAAAATATACATGATACTTCTTAGCCGAATCAACTGATGATCACGTGGCTTAAGTCATCAGACTCGTAATACATGTAAAAGTAGAAAATAGAGTTGCATATCCTCAGGATAACCAAAGGATTTAGGCCTAGGCCTATTCCAAGTTTCATATATCTATATTTCTTGGTTTTTTAGTTGCTCAAACCATTGATTATTCATTAGAAGTTTTTCGGCTTATAACACTTGAAAAAAATAAATGGTACGGCGCACCACACAGACTTTCTCTCTCTTTCTATAAACTCGTAAGATTTCTGAACGGAATAATGTACATTGTATCATCACCACTCCACACAAGAACACGCATAAAATAATATACAATGATATAGAATCAATGAGAAAAGAGGCGCATCTTTGTCCACCTAAAAGCATTTCAAACAGTTTAATGTTTTAAAGACCTTAATAAAATGGTATTTGAACCATTTGCTGACAGCTTGGAAACTCGGATCTGCTTTACATGTTACAATTTATGAAAATTATATTACTAGAGATGAATGGAGGGAAGAAGAAAGAAATCTAAGGAATCAATAACTAATGAAAGAATGTGAAAGTGCAATATTAGCTATAGTGAATACTAGTTTTTGACTATTTGTTGTTGCTTGTGTAAAGGTAAAATCAAATTAGTAGGAAGTAATAACACTTGAAAACAGGACAGAAGATTTGACCTCTAATTTTAATAATATAAACAATAAAGATTTATGTATTTACAGATAATAAATAAATCGGAGTGTCGGGAAACTAATTTATAAATTCGCAGTAAATTGGTTTATGGTCTG
>CABFWB010005017.1:36768-50649 GCA_902151455.1 Timema bartmani
AAATATTGAGAGTAGCCATTTTGTTTGGAATATTTATTAATGTTCATAAATGAAATTTAATCAAAATCGTTAGAGCCGATTTTGAGAAAATCGACTTTTTCTCTTTTTGCTCTTCAGTAAACTACCCTTAATTTTAGGGGTGGATATCCAATTCCAAAAACCCCTCGGGGGAACCCTATGAAAACCCTAGATATCAAGTTTTAGCTCAATCGGTAAAATAGTTTAGGCTCTAGTTGGAGGTACAGACAGATAGACAGACAGACAGACGGAAATTCAAAAACAACTTTTTCGGATTCAGGGAGTCATGAAACGTCAAGATTCATCTAAATATCGAGTTCGATTTTTTTGACCATCACCATACTTTCTTTACCTGTAAGATAGAGAGAAAGTAAAAATCATTGTTCAAGTTTTAAATAAGTAGGTACAGTAAATAATCAAAGTTTCATAGTTCTAGTTTCTTCTTATTTGGCAGCTACCCGCACTGTTGTTAACGTGGTCTAAGGCATCAGGCTCACAATATAATTAGGTAAAAGAAAAATCAATACCCAAAGTTCATTTACTCAGGTTTCTTTAAGTACTTATTTCGAGCTTCAGCTTTGTAGGTTTCTTGGTTTTAGATATAATTGCAACTGTGAATATGAATTTTATGATGTTAGGATAGCAAGATTGTATAAAAGTAGATAAAAACTACTTCTGAATTTACTTCACCCCCTTGGGTTTCCTTAAGAACGTACGTTAAGTTTCAGCTTTCTAGGTTTCTTGGTTTATAATTTACAGCGAACAATAAACTACACATTCCTTTTTATTTATATGATGCTGACCTAAGCTTTTATAAAGTTTCAACTGCCTTTTATTGACAGGAACTACCTTTCTTTCTAAATATTAATAAATGTAAGATTGTGTGGAATGCCAGGCCTCCACCGTGGTTCGGATCCCACGTTAAACTGTAGGTCCTCCATTTCATCTCACAATCACCCTACCATTACACATTAGCTTAAGTGCGTATAAACCGAATGGGTAGTAAGACGTGGTGCTAGTAATAATAATAATAAATGTAAGATCAAATTAAATAAATATGTGGAGCGTTCCCTGTATATTTTTTGTGTCAAAGAAACAAACACAAAATAAACAAGCAAGATTACATTATTTTAAAATTGAAAATTATATTATCATATTACAACTAGTTATTTTTTTAATATATCGATCCACCAAAGAAATTTTTTGCACATTTTAAATAGTTTTGTTTTTGTAGTGTGTTTGATATAAAACAACAGTTATTTTGCAAAGCAGCCGGCTCTATTAATTGTTTTTGGATTTGGAAATACGTTTATCTTACTGAGAATATTGAAATTAAATTGCAGTAAGCTGTTAAATTTATGGCTGTTTTAAATTTTATAATTTTAGTCTATAAATTAGCTTACCACTAAAAACTCTAACTTTATGTGGGTGTGTTTTAGAGGTGGCAACACTTGGCGGCCCAGTGTGACGACAGTGGGCCCGACGCCAAAGGTTGGAGCGCCAGCCGGTGCTGTTCAGCCGGTCACTAAGACTTCTCTTGCTGCCAGGAAACCTGACTCTACGCCCATAGGAGGTGGTCATAATTTGACGGCGAGGCCTTTTGGACCAGCTCAGGTATCTATAAACATACCTAATTAACTATACGGTACTATGTACGTCATGACAAAAATAAATACTGTGCATCGCATTGATTTTATAACTCTTCTGAAGAATTATTTTTACACCTTTGTAATTTAAGTGAAAGTAGCGAGCATGTAGAACTCATGTTATGGTAATTACAAATCTATCTTAATAGAGTGATGGGGGGATAAGTTTTATGTGTAGCTGAGTTAAATTTTTTTTAATGTATAGAATAAACTTAAACCAAATTTTAAAACTATATTTCTAATAGTTTCATAAACATTGTAGGATTTTGGTAGTAATAACTTTTATCAAATACAAACTTCTTTGTGGTCAACAATGATAACATTTTACTATATTGTTACTGTTATTTTATATTATATTGATAATGTATCTCAAAAGTGACAGCTGCAAATCACATGACTTGGCGTATGTATACGTGAGAGTAGTTCCAGTAACTTTTATAGTTATCAGATAATGAGTACTAATATCTCGTGGAACTTTTCTCAATCACTAATCATCACATTCAACCTTTCCTAAACACAACGTGTGACCTTTCCAAAATGCTAACCACCACGTGTGACCTTTCCAAAACGCTAACCATCACGTGTTACATTTCCAAAACGCTAACCATTACGAGTGACCTTTCCAAAACGCTGACCATCACGTGTTACATTTACAAAACGCCAACCATTACGTGTGACCTTTCCAAAACACTAACCATCGCGTGTTACCTTTCAAAAACGCTAACCATTGCGTGTGACCTTTCCAAAACGCTAACCATCGTGGGTGACCTTTCCCAAACACCAACCATCACGTGTAACCTTCCCAAAACGCTAACCATTGCGTGTGACCTTTCCAAAACACTTTCCATCGCGTGTTACCTTTAAAAACCGCTAACCATCGCGTGCGACCTTTCCAAAACACTAATAATCGCGTGTTACCTTTCAAAAACGCTAACCGTCACGTATGACCTTTCCAAAACGCTAACCATCGCGTGCTACATTTCCAAAACGCTAACCATTGCGTGTGACCTTTACAAAACGCTAACCATCGCGGGTGACCTTTCCCAAACACCAACAATCACGTGTAATCTTCTAAAAACGCTAACCATTGCGTTTGGTACTTTTCCCAAACACTAATAATCGCGTGTGACATTTTTTAACGTGAAACATATCGCGCGGCCCTTCCTCAATAACATTAGGTTTCATTATTCTATGTGAGTGAGATAGATATAGTGTGATGGAGCTGAGGAGCAGCTAAATAGATCTAGTGAAAGGTTTCGCTTGTAAACCAGAGAATATTGGTAAACATGGGCTTTGGTGTTTAATTAACACACGTGTATTTGAAAGAGGGAGTGCTGTGCCCCTAATCCATGGAATCATAAAAGCTATTTTAATCTACTTTTACAATGATTTTAACTTCTTTGAAAACAGTCTAAAGGCCTGGTTTTTAACTCTTCCCATGTGGAAGCGTGACTTCGTTATTGCGATTGTGCGAAACGGAAGACGGGGTGTGTTTTTATAACACACAACAGATGCCGGGATGGCTCGCTACTAGCCTTATCACCTTCTCGTTTAGATAAGCGAAATTCTTTGACTCCACCTTTTAATCGCACTTGGCGTATTCACACCGAATGTTCCTCATGGATATCCTGACCGGCTCAATGTAGGCCTACGCCTTGATTATTTTCGGTATACTAGTGAGTGTGTTTACTTATTCGTGTGTGCTAGACTATTGTTTTGTATTCGGGTGCCAGGTAGTTACGTCTCCTACCAACGTTTATGATGTTATTTATTGTTACACATGAAATGTACATTAATATTAAATAAATATTACATTTATTAATTTAGATTGATATTCATTGTTGTGGGTTTGTTGTGCTAGCCGCATGACACCCTCTATCAGCAAAAGTTGGCATTATAATAGCCAATGGACGGTGGTCACTTGGTCGGTATTGCTAGATTGCGGGATGATGCCATGGAGTTTTATATATTGATGTATGTAGTCGTGATCAACATTACAACATATTTAGAATAACTGTTAAATATACATTGTTTAAGCTAAAAAAATTGAATTAGGGTGTGGCTGTCCATACTGATTGACTGCCTAAAAGTGAGTGTCCTTCCCGGATTTTCTCGCAGGATTCGACTATAATCCCATGGGTTTCCAGGAAGGCTGCACCAATCGCAAGCCTGTCCTGGACGATTTTTTTTTCTCAAGATAATCGTGTCAATGCCTCCAATTTCACTTTAAAAACCAGCGTAACCTGGTGGATGGGGGAGTCTTTTTTAATGGCAATTTATTTTAACAATATTTGCATTTTTTGAATCAGAGTAATAAACACATTGTTCCCCTGTCGAGATAGAAAGTGAGAAAGAGAGATTTGGAGATAATGTTACATTACAATCTTATAGCACAGATAACGTTCTCACGTACTACGTGCCCCGCAGAAGATGACAAGAGTCGTGAACTTGACCACGACACGGATGCGAGGGTCACGTGACACCTTTGAGTGTTGTGTCTGGCATACCAACTTTATTTACTAGTACACGATTAACCTCTGGTACCACTCAGCCACATAGCTTGCACCGGGCAAATCCGGGCGTGATGTCTTGCAAACAAGTCTTCTTAAGGTCTTAATAATCAACACGCGTTCCCTTGAGCCACAGTAAACAAGGAATAGAAACACATTTCTGAAACACTATTTATTGAAAATTTATTTTAGTACAAATCTATGAAAAATAGTCAACTTTATCTCACACACATATGTTCATGGGCACCCGCAGTAAAGGGCAAAGGGACGCGCTGTCCCCATCCCCCCAGGAATTATGTTTTCTTTGACAAAAACATCGTTAACATTTTTTAATCTTCTAGTGTGCCTTACAACTTTTTTCTTCCAACATTTAACAACTATCAGATTTATAATCATGGTATATGATCACCACATCCACTAGACGCAATTCCGAATAAAACCTGTCACTACATTTTAAGCAATTGTCGACATTATATCATAATTTTCTCGTCTGAGAACAGAGAAAACAAACGATAGATGCGCGCGTGCGTGTGTGTGTGTGGAGGAACATATTTTGATCCCCCCTGGAAAAATGTCTGTGTGCGCCCATGCATATGCTTTTTTTTTTTTTTTTTTTTTNGGTTGAATTTAGAGGAAGTGAACCCGCATTTGCGTGTAGGGAGAGTGGAAAACCATTTAGGAAAAACCACCCCCAGTTCACCCGATCAAGATTCGAACCTCGATCTCCCCGTCCTCGGCGGTCGAGCTCAACACGACTAGTGCGTTAGCCAACTACGCCACCGGGGCGGGTCATATGCTATTAACCTCAGAAAAAGGGAACTGTTAAACTTTTTTGAAACAATAATTGCACAGTAAGTACGTGAAACTATTGAATTAAAAGAATATAAAGTGAAAATGAAAATGTTTTCTAAACAATCAGTTTACTAGTTTAAACCGTGTTTGATACATTAACATCTCAAAAGAACTCCATAGGAACCAATATTACACTAATATTCACAAGATATAGTTCAAAATTAAGCACATCTACGCAGTGCCACACCCAGAAATTTACTTGGGTAAAGGGGGAAGCGGCTAGTCAAAACCATATCCAGGATGAAAATTTTGGAGGGTGAGGAAAAGAGCACAGCACATCAATCGAAGGAGGCCAAGAATATTTATGAATACACTACCATTTGGTTTATGAAAAAAGATTAAAGAAAATTTGGTAAAACAGTTCTATTTTTAAGACTTAAATTTATTTGATGGATTTTTTAAATTTATAAATTAGTTTGACAGTTTTCAAATGTGTATACGGTCTGTTAAAAATCAAAGAAATGAAGGTCTGAAGGGAATATTAGTATGTACTTATTATAATGATTTGATAGATATCTATATATAATTTATGTTAATAAGTGAATGTATGGACGCTATTATGACGGGGCTCTAGCTAACTATCTACCTCTCTTGCTTTAAGTAACTCAAAGTTCATGGTCACCAGAACGTAATCTTGCCAATCAATCGTATCCTGAAACACTTCCATCTAATCACTATCCTGACACCCAATCTTATTCAATTGCATTTTAAAATTATCCTCCCATAGGCATCTTGGTCCACACAGGGGTCTTGTATCTTCAGGTTTTGCAACTAAAATGTTGTGAACATGCCTGTAATCATCCATTCGCACCACAGGACCACCACCTCAGCCTTCATGGCTTGATTATCCTTTATAAGTTTGGTGATGCATTCAAACCAAGAAGTTTTTCATTATGTAACTTTAAGCATTTTCCTGATTTTCACCCCTCTTAGGTCCAAACATCTTTTTCAGAATTCTGTTCTCAAAAACTCTCAATCTATTCTCTTGTTAAACAATGAGAGACCGCGCTTCACAAGGTTCCCTATGTCATAAAAAAAAATTGGTTGAGGTGTCTTAAAAAAGGCCTTGAGCTCTACATTTGCACAAAAAACTACAACATTTCTGAACTGTCTTTAGGCTTTACTACAAACCTCACAATTTGGAAAACAAGAAAATGAAATGGGGTGGTTTTTTCCCCTAAGTAAAATGACTACTTTCACTTCATCTTCGGTTGCATGCCAAGTTCAAGAACGATAAAGTGCTGCATTTTTAATGCGTTGTCTAACCAGCTCTGGTAGCTTTACCTGTTCCAATCTCAATTAGGTCAAAGTTACTTAGTCCAAATATGGCGTGAAATCGGGTGCTGTTCAAGGGATTCTGAACTTTATATAAATGCGCTTTCAGGTGTTAATAACCTTAACATAATTTTAAGAGCCTTACATATATAATGTAATTTAACAACATAATGAGGGTGACCTGGTGGTCTAGGGGTAAGGTGTCAGACTTCTGTGTGAGGGGTCCGGGGTTCAATCCTCAGTCCCGGCATAGATTTATCTGATTGCCAAACCCTTCCTTCACCTCTGACAAGATCTTTATTATTCACAACTTGGGAATGTGAGGAATGCCAGGCCTCCACCGTGGTTCGGATTCCACGTTAAACTGTAGGTCCTCCATTTCATACTCACAATCACCATACCATAACACATTAGCGTAAGTGCTTATAACCCCGAACGGGTAGTAAGACGCGGTGCTAATAATAATAACAACAGAATGGTAACTATTTGCTATAAATATTATCTTGTATTGTTATTTTTATATATTTTAAACACTTAAAAAGGCGGTATTTTATTTAAATGAATTGACAGGTTTTGGTAAAGAAGGAAGGGCTGGGTGTGAACCAGTTCTACTTGATATGACTTAAGTTTTTATTAAAGTTATGCATAATGTTGGTGAGCTGGTGACAAGTGCCAAGTTTTTCGCTCTGCCCCCTGGGCGTGCCACTGCTTTCACGTGGCAGTTTTGTTTCGAGGTTTACAACATATATTACTAACGTTGACATATTATAGTTTAGAATAGTCCAGTGACTCTAGTTTTAATATTTTATTTCATTTGTACATTCCCAAATATTAAAATTATTGTTTTTGTTGTTTTGTTTTTTTAAATAATTTTCTTTGACACATATAGGGTATCTTAGTTTTTGTATTGTACTATATAAAAACTATAAATTTAATATGTCTATTGTTTCGCCTTTTAAAACCATATCTAATATTTCTAACGTAAGCTTTATAAAGGTTTTCAAATAATTTATATAAGTTACACAAATAATATTTAGCTCTCATGTTTAACAGGTTAACGGAGAGCCCACCGTCAAGTCCATTGTAAATAAGCAGTATAATTCTCCAGTTGGTATCTACAGTGAACAAACCATTGCAGAAACCTTGTCTGCTCAAACGGAGGTACTTGCTGGAGGAGTACTTGGGTTGGTATTTTCAAAGATTATTATATGAATGGTTTTAACTTAATTTCAGATCTAGTTGGTACTTATTTACTATGATAGCATATGCCACCAAATATTTCCCCCAGCAATTTGCGTCAATGATACAGTTTAACGTAGAATAATCATGTGACTACAAAGTAAATTGCCTATGATTTAACATTTTCCTCAATGAGAGAATAAATGGAAAGGTACCATACATTGGAACCATCACTTATTTAGCTTTTCAACTATGTGTGTAATTTAATACAATTTATTGGAACGCTTATTTTCACAGCTTTGTCGCTAGATGCTTTGTGCCTCAACGGCCCTAAGATGTTGAGTTATAGCACTTTGAATTTTTTTATACAACCACATAGCTATGTGACTATAATGCTTCCTACATAGTTATGACATCTAGATAGACATGGCATTTTACTGGCAGTGGCGGATATGTAACTGTTTTCTGAGGTTGGGCTTCCATGTAGGTGCGGTTACTTCGTCCCGCTCAGATGATGTGTTCATTATGATGATGATTATGTGGTGACAGTAGAAGTCCTTAACCTAGCTAGCAAGACCATAGCAACCATATGAACAATTCCCTTCAAGATAAATACCTATGGTATCACCGGGAATCGAATCCGGGATCTCTAAATTAGTAGCCAGGAACGCTGACCACTAGACCAAGAGGTGGCAGGGCTATAGTCACAGATGGGGACGAATGAATAAATGAGCAACCTAAGCCTCAGTCAGAGATTTAGGTCAATAGTATCATAGATGTTTGGAGATACAAGAATTTGAAAAATTATTGACCAATAATAAATAACACCAATTAATTACTGCAAATCAACATTTAAACACAGATAAATAACATTTTATAGTTCTTAATTAATTTGAATTGAAATTCCACAAAGCAGAGAATTTATTATCTTCAAATATATCTCAACACACTCAAAGTTAAAGAAAAAAAAACATATTTTTTTCCCCCTCGTCTTATTTGATTGAAATATTGTATGAGATAAAAATATTCTAATCCTTAAATTGATGGTCTGGTGTCAGATCCCAGATTATTTGGATTCAGCTTTGCAATATGGGACCTGTGAAAGTTGACAGAATACACTGACAACGTATGGAAAGCCAAAGTCAAGCAAACTTAGTTTTATTGAGTTTCTAAGGAAATACTAAAAATAATTGAGTTATATCTCTACACGTTTCATGGAGAAATGGGAAAACTACAGCTATAAAACACACGTGAAAAATGAATCCCAGTTCACTGACCTATTAACTCCCCGTCAACGGTTACTAGTTGAAATGTGAGTCTAAAACCTCAGATATCATATCCATTAGTGTGGGTGCGTTACACAACTAAAAAAAGCGATTTCTTCCATCTTTATGGTAAATAATTCTGACTTCTATTATACTTTCAACCCGCTTCAATGGACGAATGGTCTAAGGCGTCACTTTAGTGTTATAAATGTGGATAGATCACATTAAAAACACTTCCTACCTTATCCCTAGCCCATTAGAGTAATTATCGCATGTGCGTTTATACTGAACAGGTGACGATAAAAATAGTACTTTTACTAAGTGAATTTGGAGTCAGTTGTAATCTTTGCTCAACCCCCCCCCATATCAAACCCACATTCTAATTTCAGCTGGTTACGGGCGAGAGGCAAAAGAGATAGTAAAGTATAGCTTAAAGAGTTCTGTAAGTTATATACTTAAAATAGTTTTCCATCTTAATGATAGCATTACAAAATAAATACTATTTTTTAACTAATACCTTTAACACCAAGGCTCTGAATAACATACTCTAAGAGATGGGGATTGGGAAGGTAACTTATAGGTAATTCACCGTATTGGCGTGGAAAAAGAATGAAAGAACCGCAGTGGTATTTACCCAATCCTAGTGCACCAGGTTGAGATTCTAATCTATCTTCACCATCAGCTCAATCTATTGCGAGCTTAACACCTTAGACTGTGTGTGTGTGTTGACAATAAAAATAATGATAGCACCCATAGTCATCTTCATTATGATGTTATGTAACTTGTGTGTTACTTCATTTAAAATGAAATTTTATTTTCCAATTAAAAGTTCACAATAACCAATTGCTCTATTAGTAAAGTTTGCTATCTTGTAATGTATTTATTGTTATATAAGATCAATAAAAAGCTAACTCACAATGTTTTTAAATACATCATATTAAATAAATTGATCGAAGAACCCGTGTCAGTGAACGCACGGTCTAAGGCACTACTCTCGCAATATACTAGACTGCCGAAGACCGGGAAATCGGGGTTCGATCCCACTCGGGTGTACTAAGGGTGGTTGTTCCTAAATGGTTTTAAACTCTACGTCCACTCAAATTTGACTACATTTCCTCTAAATTCAACTTTCCTAATTACTTACACATCAGTCTAGTTAGTGCATAGGTGTATAACCCGAACGATTAGTAAGACGCTGTGTTATACAAATAATCGGAGCATGACAACCAGTACATGAGAATCATATCCATGGTCTTTCCCTTCTCACGCCATTGAGTTATCTTCTACACTCAGTAGGGTGGTGAGTCATTGTTTGGTAAATAGTAATAATGTCAACTACTTACAGTTATAAGCAAACGGTGACTTTTATTTGATTTGTGCATCAGAGCTGCTCCTAAGTAAAGCATTCAGATAACGTTTGATGATATTTATCCGTAACGGTAGGCTCACGCACTAAGGCATCAATCTAATCTGCTATTATTTGCCAGGGCTCGGTGATTCAGGATTCGAATCCTGACTGGAAGTACTGAGGTGGCTTTCTCTAAACGTTTTAACACTCTCCCTAATTCTCGGTGGCTAGAGGAATGGATAATATTATCATCTGATTGAATATGATATGAATTAACATTAACTCTGCATTTCTACCACTTAGATTTACCATGCCCAGAGTGGGAGTTAATCTATCCATTTAATTTGTTCCCTCCGTATTCTGTTTCTTTTTGAATCACAGACTCCTAAAAGTGATGGCTTGCTATGACCTAGACTGGAAGTTGTTTCCTCTTCAGAACTGACTTATTTCCAAACGCAATTTATTTTTTAAACTTTATTGTATTGTGTTACTATTCCCTATTTTACTCGAAAGTCCCTTATTGTTCTGTGTCGGGAGAAATAACTTACCCTTTTGAATATTTATAATGTGCAAGGCCTTAGCATAACAATTGCCAGAATAGTCCTTCAATCCAGCTTTATATGCGCTTTTCTTCAAGATCATGTGATTGGTTTTATTTTCTTTATTTTTATTTGGTTTTATTTATCCTTTGAAAAGACTAGATTATTTCTTTTAAATGCATATAGTTCTTGACTTTTCTAAAATTCCATAACATCCTTTATTGATAAATATGAGATTGCTCCTATGGTAATTTTCTTCTTGATTTGTTTATGATGGTAAAATATTGGTTATATAGGCCTCTGTTAAAGTTGTAAAAAGTTGATGAAAGTTTATTATATCTCAAAGATAAAGACACCTGACCATCAAGCCCGAGGTGCGAGTCGGCACACTTTCAAAGTGAGTGGTAGAACTACCTATTAATTTAAGAGATTGGAACAGTTATGAAAGATGACCTTTGGACCACTGATTGTAAACAGAAAATCACACTGTTGAGTAGTGTTTCAAAAAAACAACTTTAAATTAAAGGATAGTATTTAATCTATTAGGAAAACTTAAATTTGACAAAATAGTTTTAGTAAAATCTGCTATTAAAATAAACCTCTATTCATGAGATAATCTTACAAAATTGAAATTCCACAAACGATCTCTTAATATGTTTCATTTTAATACAAAATAGTGATAGAATTTTTGTTGAAAATACCCAATGACGTGGTGGCTTGTATCAATATCGTATTTTCGAAAACAGGGACTACCTATAAAGTGTAAATATACTGTCTAGTATATAATTTGTCAACTCTGAAAGTACCCACCATTAGTTCTTAAATCCACTATGTATGATATATGAATACTACTCAACCCGAAGGTTAGTTGAATCCTCAACAGTTTCATTGTCAGATGTAAAGCCTAGGCAGCACTCATGAGGTGTACTAGGGATATGAGGATTGAATAATGGGGTAATTTCCCGTCCTTTTCCTCATTGAGTCAGAAGGTATTATTGCATATCAGTCTGCAAAGGCCACCGAAATGCATCCACCAACTGACCCAAACAAGCGACTCCTTCTCTCCATTCATCACAGAGACTGGCCGTGTAGTGAATGTTATTACTAGTATCATTCATACCTCTTGCTACTTTCATATTTGTCAGAGCCATAAGTGATACTGAGACAGATCAATTAAAGTAACCGATATAATGAATAGTAAACACTATATCTGACCATTTCTGGGCTTAAATCCAATAAAATAACTAAAATATTTATGTACAATAGAAATATTTTCTATATAGTCCAACTTATTTTCATCACACATAGCTCAACGATTCGCAATAATCTGTATGCACTCAGAAAAAATATTTTTGATCTAGTGACAAGTGATGCATTGACAGCTTCTTTCCTTTCTTGGTTACTGGCGGAATGTGGATTCTCAAATGTTGTTTGAATCAACCCAACTGCTGATATAATTAGCCAAATCAATCCTATATGGAGGATGCTTCAACAACTTAAAGTTCACTTATTAGAGGCTTTCAAAAGTGCGGGTGACAGTGTATGGACATACATTATCGTGCAACATTCGACATGTCCTTGGCGTTTGGTTAGAATGCCTGGTCCCGAAGATTTTCAATAAGCCTTATAATGTTTTTACTACTAGGTTCTTCTCTGGGTTCCAAAATTTGCCTTTGTACAGTACATTTCAAGCTAGTGACATCAGTTTTATCATCGAGGCTTGAGTTCGTAACTACTTTCTGGTGATATTGGATGTTTCCGTTCCATACTCTTGCGTTTTATTTCTGGAGTGTAGTGTTGAATCCACTTGTCGTACCAAGTAGCATTTCATCTAAAAATAGCTTTACTTCCGTTATGACAAAGGTTCAATAGCCCTTGAAGATTGTCATTACTCTGCCATGATTTTTTTTCTTCAATTACATCTTCAGCCCAAAACAATCTTATTTTTGCATGCTGCTTTTATTTGGTATATACGGAAGAGGAGCGGCCACATTGACTCTTCTTCTTTGACTACACAACAACTGATCAGTCAATGTCAAACGTTTTTCACATTAACATATGAGGTTTGTACTTCTTCTTGCACACAAAATCAACAGTACAGCTAGCACAGGTTTTAAAATAAATCATAAGTTATTACAAAAACTTTCAGAACTCTGTGTGTGTTTGTGCATGTGCGTGTGTGTGTTTGTGCATGTGCGTGTATGTGTGTGTGTGTGTGTGTGTGTGTGTGTGTGTGTAACATCTAAGTCCTTACGCCTTTAAAAGATAATTTTTCTAAAAATTAATTTGTCAATAGTATCACTATGGAACATATAATATGTTTAAGCTGCTGCAAATAAACACATACATTCTCTTGAAAAATAATTGCGCTATGCCTCTGTCCTACCTATTACAGTGTTTTCCTCACTGAAATATTGATATTAAAGATCGGAAGAAGATCAGATCAACAAAATGTATTACACCTGAAGATTAATAATTTTTAACTAATGCCTAACCCTGTGAAACGAGTTTTATTCATTCTTCATCAATACTTTAAAAACAATCGGTAGATGCTGGAGTTCCAATCTTGGAGCCTTGTTTCAATGCTAATTGCATTCCTACAACCTAACTTGCGTCACAAGTTTATGTATTGTTGTGGGAAAAATTGTTCATGTTTTAATTTTATTTTTAGTCGTCACAATACAATTGTCTGTCAACTTCTTTTTTTTTCTTAAAGGCATATGTATAGCTAAGGCCTGACTAACAGGATAATGTATTTGTTGTAGAGTCAATTTCAAAAAGAATGAGAAAAACTACAATGCAGAAAACAGTGAGGTCTTCAAAATGGTCCATGAAATTGACAATGAACCCAGAGATTCCGCACCTGGTAAATATGAATTGCAAAAAACCTTAACTTATAGACTGACTTGTCAAGGGTGGAAAGTTTGAAACTTAATTAGCTTACATGAATCTTGCATTTTGAGAATGTGAGGAATATTTTGGCTACATTGGAACAACATTTATTGATTAGATTCCCTTGAATTTCTTAAGAATTAGTTCCAAAAGCTTTATTCGGTAAGTTATCGGATCATTCGGTAATCTCATTTGATATTTTACTTCCATGGTAGATTTTGAAAATATATATGATATAAGTTTATTTATAGATAGGCTTGCCAGATTTCTGAAATGGTCAACCGGGACACCGGAATGCCGAAATTTAAACATTTTATTTCTTACATGTTAATATTTATATATAAGTTACTTAAGTAA
>CABFWB010005018.1:0-14881 GCA_902151455.1 Timema bartmani
TATCCTTGTTACATGTTGGTGTTATGTTACAGGTTCATGTTCGTGTTGCTTCTCCTCCCCTGCTCTATCCTTGTTACATGGGAATCAATATTCCCACCAGAGAAGAGCTCATAGCTAATAAGCTTGATCCAAGAATGTTGGCCAGACATGTTGGTAGGTAACATTCATGAGCACTACAAATGATTGTACATTTTGTTCCAAAAATTTGTTTGTATTTTTTGTGGTTGTATTTATAGATATGTATTTTACTTACACATTTATTTAAATTTTCCATGCTTATTTTTATAACAACATTTAAAATCCCAAAGACCATAGGCTTTGCTACCTTTTAATTACTGTGGGAAACAGAACAAACCCATTTTCAATTTAAATAATAAACTAAAAGTATTTAATATCAAATGAGAATGAATAATATGACAAATTTTTTGGGATACATTCTATAAGTCATATAATATCTTGCCTTAATAATTAATGCATTGTTCCAAACTCCCATTTGAGCAGATTATTAGAGGATGGGAGGATGTGTCCCCCCTGTCCCCCCGCTAACAACACCCATGACATATACTTAGTTTCACTGCTACTTCATTATTGAAACTGATAATTTTAACTCCACTCCTTTAAAAATCACGGTTTTTAGAAGTACCCCACTACACAATACTTCTCCAAAAAATTCACATTTATTATATAATTAAAATATGTCTGTTTGTTAATGCTAGAACTCCAAAACCAGGAAACTTATAAAGCTGACACTTGGCATATGTATTTGAGAGGAACTTGAGAATACGCACCTCAGGCATTTTTATTTTACCTAATATATTCAAAGTCTAATGGGTTGGATCGCTTGACTAACGTTGTGGGTAACTCCAAAATCAAGAAACCTAAAAAAACTCAAACCTTGTATAGTTGTGTAACAGTTGGGGGGCTTCTGACACCATATATAACAGTTGGGGTGTCGGGCTAAGTGTGGAAGGACGGAGGCATTGGCAGACCTTGTAAATGAGCTGTTTATTTAACAAAGCTACCTGTGATGTTTAAAATACAGAGTTTGATGAACAGAGATGCAGGATTCACATCGACAAGTTGGATTTTGACTCTGTTCGTTTGCCATAACTGGATACTGCCCTAGCCACGTAACCGATCAACTAGTAATCGTTCCTCAACAGTAGTTCACACACAAGTCCAACTTGTACTCTCATAAAGAAATACAAGACAATTACTTTCACGAAGACTCGAACCCTCGAGTCAAGACATCTAACACACAGTCGATGTTAACCCGACGTACTATACGTTACGGACGTATGTCACCGTGAACTCCATGTTCAAAAGACCAATGCGCTACACAACCGACCAGACAGAGAAAGTCCCCCTCCTTCTCCTCGACCTGTATTTAAAATTTTGTTTTACCCTATTTCTTGAGACACATGCCGACTAAGGGTTTTTGCAATCAAACACTTAACAATGCAGCTATGACACACGCTCATGTTTAGAAATCCTCTCTTAAATCCAACTCAAGTCAGCGGATTCTTTTAAAAATAATGTATTTACTTTATTACTATACTGTAACACTTGAGCTCTTACAGTTGTTTAAGTAAACCTGAAGGTGTGCACTTCAAAAGTTTTTTTTTCTTCTAATATATATTGATTTTTATTTTGTGAATCTGACACCTTTGACCACAAGTTTGTGTAGCTCAAAAACCAAGAAAAATAGAAGAGTTGAAATTTTGTTTAAGCTCATATACTTAGGAAACTTTAGGCTATGCATCTCAGTTTTTTTAAACTCATATATATTGAGAGTTTGACACCTTAAATTATGTAAAGAATAGTGTAGGTGACTATCTGACACCTTAGCTCAGTCGGTAACATGTATGTCTACTGAGATAAGGGTCCTGGGTTCGATCTCTGGAACAGCCGAAAAATTTATCACTGGTTAAATGTGGGTTTACCCTTTCACAATGATGAATTAATGGCCGAGGACTAGATGCTGTGTCTTTCCGAGTCTTAAGTTAGATTATAAGGCATATGAAGCTACAACAGGCCTAGCAAGCTGATAGTGGAAAAATATATGGCTTGAATAAAAAACTGACCCAAACCATAGGCTGGAAACAGTAATGGTTGTAAAGTAAAGTGTAGGCGACTCCAAAACAAAAAATTTAACTTTGTATATATACTAAAGGCAGTTGTTGATCCAAGAGGGTGGCCCCTATTTACCACCCCAAAAGGACTAAAAATGTTTCAAATATTTGTCTATATAATATTTCAATATGGCTTTGAGTCATCCTTTCTTGGGCAATAAAATTTGGTGTAAAGTGGACTAGCATAACTAGCGAGCGGATTTTCCTGCCACTCTCCCCTTCATTTTAAGCATCAACAGATTATCTGAATCCAACAAATCTGTGTCCCTCATGCCAATCATTTATGCCGATTATTCTAAATGTGTGGCTATATTTTAAATTCTTAAGTCATAAATACAAAATACTAATATGGAAATAAAAAAAATTAGATCTAATCCATTCCCTCCAATGGAAACACATTCTCATTTGCTTTTTCAAAAAAGAAGCTCACTCCACCAAAGAGTGAATCTACTGTATGTAAAGTTAATTTGGATGTAACAGTAACATTTGTCAAGAGCTTTTTTTTTTCTATACTCTCGAGCTGGTTTTTATTTAGACAAAGAATTACAGGAAGCCTATAAAAATGTTACCATAAATGTGAAGCCAAATTTTAAACAACACATGTCCAAGTCTTTCTTTCATCTAAACACAAAATATGTGTATTCTTATTGTGTACAGAATTGTGTGCCCCTATTAATTTTATTGAAAATTATATTTTAAATGACAGAGCCAGTTGTCCTAACAATAAAATAAAGTATAATTTAAACAATTTTAAAGCTTTTATTTAGACTTGCTTAAGACAAACTTCTAATGAACCATATACAATTGAAAACTAAACAATTGATCGGCATCGTGATCGGCCCAGTCGGCAACAAATGATTGGCATCGGCCTGGTCGTCAAAATATCTGATCAGGCCAGCTCTAGGTTATATGTTATGCAGTAAGTTGAGGCTTGTCTACAAGGGTCAGAGGTGCCATAACCCTCTCTGACCTTTAAAGCAGTACCTTGACCTTACTAATCTATATTTCTGTTCCAGGAGCTGATAGCCTGGCTTATCTGTCTGTGGATGGTTTGATACAAGCAGTGAAGCATGGTATCGAGGATCGGAGCTCAAAGGTTGGGCACTGCACAGCCTGCCTCACGGGAAAGTACCCGGAGAAGTTAGAATGGTAGGATAGTCCTGATAGCGTACCGACAGATTTATTACCAACACATGGAAAAATTTAATTAAAAACCATAATTATCCATCAGCCTTTAAATACTGAGTTATAATATTTTGGGAATTATTAGCAAATATACCAATTAAAAGAAAAAAACATATATAATCAATTCCTATAGCTCTTGTGTTTCAACAATTTTTCTGGTTTTGTGTCTTACTCATTCATGCGAAAGCAATTGAGCTATCTCGCAAATAGAAGATTTGAATCAAAACTAACTCTTTATAATGTGCAAATAACTCAAGTACGTGTATTTTCTACCATTACTATAATAGTGATAATAATTTCAAGCCTTAATACTTCTCACCAAATGTAAAACACATTGTAACAAGGTTTAAACCAGTGTTGAGTCCAATTAAAGTCCTAAACAATTATTTTAACCTTTCAAATGTTTTTCGCTGCGTAAGTTGTAAATATATAGGAAAACATAAGAGGCACAAATGTAATTTGGTGTTGTTTGTTAAAAGTAAATATTGACCTAATATGTATCTGCAGGATATGAAGAGACATTGAAAAAAAAAGAAGCTTTTAAGTCACTTTAAAACTATACCATCCTAAAAAATTGATAGCATTTCCCAAATTAAGTGAAATGGCTGAAAAATATATTTTAATACAAACATTTAAGTGACATATATTTTAGATATTTTTTTATAGCAATGTAAAATTATTCATTAGTTTTTCACATGTAATTATGTTTTAACATTAGTTTCTCTGTAATAATTCTGTTGTTTTTAAATTCTAAAACAACTTTGAATTTAATGTATTTACTAATTTTGTGATAAGTAAAAAAAAAAAATCAAACTGTTTTTTCCTTTAATTTCTTCTAGGAGTAATAATAATATATCTCGTATAAAATGACCCAGTATGTAATAGTGTTCATCCTTTTTATTTGTTGATAAACAAACTTTTTACTTTTGATTAAACCTAAACATAAAGTAGTAAAAGCAAACTCAAACCTGTTTTAACACACTATATATTTGTGTGTAGTACCGGTAGACTTTTTAGAGCCTAAAATATGGGGGGGATTTTTTATCAATTTAAGTTGACTATGAAAAATGACAGGATCGTAATCATCTTCTCTTAACCTAACTTAATGTAAAGCCAATCATGTTCCGAGTGATCAGTTATTTAGTCCCTCGATTGTTTGTTTATATTGTGCAGACACCAAAGCATCGTGGCTCTTACAAATCACATATTACCTCATTTCCTTTGTCTCTACTGTATGTTCATTCCTTTTATGTGTCCTTTCCTTATTTACCAATGTCCTATTTTTTCGTTATTTGCTCTTTGTTGCACGTTTCACACTTATTCCTTCTGATACAACCTAGTTAGAGGATTGTATGATAATTGATTTCCCTACAGAGACAACAATTACTTCTTTTTCCATTGGCAACAATTTAAAGTGAAAATTGTGTCCCACTTTTCTTTGTATAAGCTTATTGTGTTTGTTACTATCCCTCTTTACTGTATTTTCTTTCATAGATAGCAAAAATAAAGAAAAAGGAAAAATAAAATAATAAATATAAATTTAATTAAGAAAGCCCAACCAAGGAAAAAGGAAAAATGTGGAAAGAATCCAATGCAAAAAGGTGACATCTTTTTTCTTTAGTTTATGTTCTATAGTAGACTTAGTCACACACACATTTGAACACAAATTGAGTAATATTTCAGCATTGTTGCTTTTATCAAACAAAAGGAGAGGAGAGAATACTCTCCTCACAAATACTAAATTACCTGTAATAATCACAGGGTTATTCAGGTTGTAGGGGGTAACAAGACAACTATTTACACATGATGTTGATAACATCAAGTGATGGTGTTATGAGATGTCAAAGTTGGTGCTGTATGCACCCTGGGGGTAGGCAACACATGCAGCATGCCACACAGACTAACACAGGCATCCCCACCACTCCTTCCTTTGACACAAATTCATAATTTACTCCACACTCCACTTGTTATGTGTCGAAGAGTGATGAGCTACAGTAGCCCCATGGCTTCTTTGGTGCTGACTGACAGTTCACAGCTGACTTCTGACAGTCAACATTTAGGTATATACCTAAATTTTGACTGTCAGAAGTGACAGCTGCTAAACACATGTTTTTTGTAGACCATATGCTTCGGCGTAGGGATACATAATTTGGTCTGGTAGCTTTTCAAAGCCGTCAGCTGTGAGCTGTCAGTCAGCACCAAAGAAGCCATGGGGCTACTGTACCTACTCCATAGGTGCATACATCACCAACTTTGATGTCTCTTAGCACCAAAATCTGGTGTAGCTGACCCCACACTCATTAAAATTATATGGAATGGAAATACTTGTCTTGTCATCCCTACTAACAATATAATTTTTTTACCTGGGCCATTAACTAACCTTATATAATAATTTTTGTAGATTTATAATTATTGTGAAATGTTTATTAATGTACCTTTTAACACAAAATATATTTATATATACATAAAAATTATAAAATATTGAGTATAAAATTTTGCACAAACTATGTATATGATTATCATTTAATTAGTATACACCTATAAATGACAATGTGATGTTATTTAAATTACAATGTGATGTTGGTTATAAGTTAGGGTTTTTTTTCTACCCGGCTAAAATATAAATTCAAGATATGTATTCATTCTAAAATCCAACACTTTAGCTCATTCAATATTGTGTCTGTCTGAGCTAAGGGTCCTGGGTTTGAATCCCGACATGGCTGAAAAAATTATCATTTGTGAAATGTGGGCTTACCCTTTCACGGTGATGAATTATCGAACAGGGACTGGATGTTGTGCTTGTTCCGGTCTTTACGTTAGATTATAAGGCATATGAAGTTACGACAGGCCTAGCAAGCCGGTAGTGTAAAATATATGGCTTGTATAAAAAACTGACACAGGCCACAGGCTGTAAACAGTAACGAATGTAAACATTTTCACTCTAAAACATAAAATCAATTATTTCTCTCTTGGTTCTTCTACACAACCCTATAACTAAAGTTTGCTTCTCTTGCTTGAGAAGTTGAGCATAGCTTTAATAAAATCTTCAGAGAAGTACATCTCCTTCAGTTGAAGGACTTCAGCTCTACATGCTCTCTTCAATGCATCACGCTCGTGAAGTCGTATTAGCCTCTTTGTGCTGAGCAAGGACTGAAAAAAATTAGCCACATTAAAACAAAGCTTGGATTGTTTATTTATATGAGCATTATAATTCATGTATCCTGTGGTAAAAAAAAGCAACTATATGAATAGCTTTTCTTAAATTTTGTTTTTAATAGTTTTTAAAAGTGGTAGGGAAATAATTCAATATTATCTAGATAAACATAGCAAAGCTGTGAGTTATGACCAAATCCAGGGGTAGAATGGGCACTACGGCGGTAGGGAGAATTCTACATCCATCATCATCGGTTTAGTAAAATGCCTCCATCTTCCTCTATCCTTCCACCATTTTTCTTCCTTTAATTTCTTCCATTCCTCTCCTCTCACATAAATACTTTCTTTTATCTGCTCCTGCCATCTCTTTCTTGGCCTTCCTTGCGGTCTTTTTCTTACATACTTCATTTCCAACATTTTCTTTGCCATCCTTTTCTTTTTCCATCCTCATTACATGCCCATACCATCTCACTCTTGCTTCCTCTACTATCTCATGTACTCCCTCTACCCCTACTCTTTTCCGGATAGCTTCAATCCTAATCTTGTTTTTCCTAGTAACAGCTAACATGCTCCTCACAAACTTAATTCCCATGGCCTTCACTTTCCTAGTCTCTCTTACAGTTTGTTTTTAGTTGCGTTATGAGTATTTTCTATTTATTTACTTGTAGAGTACTGGTAGCTAAGTGTCAAATGTGCCCTAATGGCAAAGATGTATATTGGACTTAAACTTGCAATTAAAAAATATTACCATCTAAAATCCAATGAATTCAAATAAATATTCTGTGTCCAGTTGTGTTTTTATCATTCATTTTGCCAACCAAAGTGCTGTTAGCATATTTTGGTGCTAATAGCAACTTATCCGGACTTAATTTAGACCAGAGCCTCCCCCCAACAAATGCACAGTTTGTGAAAGTAAATAAACACAATTTTAAAATAAAACATTTGATACCCTAATGAGAATCAAATCTAGAACCTTTGACTCAGAAGACAGAAACTCAACAATGGAGCAAAAGCATTCTAATCAAATCTTTCTTTGATAGATCCTAATTGGAAGGGATATTTTTGTTCATGGGGTTATATTTCTCAGAAAAATGTTTCAGGTCAGAAATGTGATATCAAAATGAGGTCAAGAACCATCACCAAACACTAAACAACTGAAAAAAATAGTTGTATTACTTTCAGAAATACGTCCAGGTTCCATTTAGTTCAAGTCAATATTAAAGAAACTAAACTAGGTTTTGTAAGCGTTATGTAAATATTACTTTGTTATATCGATGTGCTAAGCTTCAAAAATTTGAATTGTCTTTGAAACAAACATCCGCTTTAAAAAAAACAGGCTTTGACAATCACACAGCTTCACAAATAAAAATATTGCGAGCTAAACTACTCAATTTATAGTGAATTATTTCCATTAAAAGCTGTTATAAAAAGTCTAAAAAGTGTAAATCAATATTCATATAAAAAATAAGTAATTGACTTATAAGCTGTGTTAATAACTTAATATATCATATGTATGTATATATATATATATATATATATATATATATAAACAAAATATTGAACACAATTTTGCATTATAACAATTCCATGTAATTTTAGTGCATAAAGTTAAATATAAATAACCACAAAAATAAAAAAAATGCAATCATAAAATAACTATCAAAAAAAATTCAAACTTCAATTCAGCTTTGAGTTCAGTTTGAATTTAAAAAGTGGATTTCTCACACCCCTACTTTGCTGGTACCGGTATGTATACATATTTTTAACATTTTATTTGTCTTGGTCATTTAACTAGCTAAAGGCGCAAATTAACAAATACTTGATCAATAACAGAGCCTTGGTTATTCAATCATTGATCAAATAACATTCTCTGTCAACCCACCACTAAACTAGATAAGTTCTCACCGATTTTTCAACCAAAAACTTGTGTGTGATAAAGAGAAATCCGAATCAATAGAGCCACCCAGAAAGTTCCATACATTAATAGGTACCTGCCAATAGCCCAACTATTTAACATTGAATAATTTAATTTATTCACATATTCAAATAATGACTTTGTATTTTGACCTTATTGTTTAGAAATTTAGTATTTTCCTTTTTTTTCATTAATAAAACATGGGTACATTATTTTTTAATGTGTGATACAATATTGTTCTGTAAATATATGTAAAGGAGTGTGTGATATTAGAAAAACTTTGACTTCACTTCAAAAATAAATATCTGCTTCAAAAATTACAAAGTTTTGCCAGTAAAAATATGGACAGGCAAAATACACATACACGCTCAATTTTTTTATATAATATTTAGTGTGCAAAGTGTGATATTATAATGACCCGCGTTGGGTTGTCAATTTTAAAACACGAGTGAGGCCCCTCGTTGGGTGGCCAATCGAAGACTCCTACGTAAAGAAACAATGACTTATTATCCTAACATCTTTATCCCTGGATAGCTCTGCTTCTCTTATTGACGCGATTATCATATAAGGAAATTCCCACTTATACAAATACTTTGATCACTTTTATGTGAATTTATTATTATTATGTATTCCTTTATACATTATTACTATAACAATTTAAAACTTCAGCTTGTACAATTGACCCGTCTCTATGCCAGTCACCGTACACTATATTATAACTAAAAAATGTGGCGACAAGCAACATACGTCCTGTTGCCAAATTGCAGTCTCATCCTTTCTATTCGAAACAACATAGGGTTTACAAGTTGGGCATTACAAAAGTTAGATAAATATGCACAATATTATTATATATTTTTCAACATAAACTTCTTTTTTTTTAAATATTCGAATTTCAATTTATCTTCGGGAGTGTTGAAATTTGATCGGAATTCAATTCAGCTTCAGGAATATTTCATGTATTTTATTCAACTTCGCTTCGAAAAAATAGGCTTTGCATACCTCTTCAAATGTACTGTAACAAGATTAGTGTCTAACAGTGGGACCGGCACGCTTCTTGTTGTTTACCCTAACTGCGCTCCCTGTTCTCTCTATCTATCTCTATCTCTATCCTTGTATAGCATGTATGTAGCGGCAGTCTCAATTGGCTGGGGGATTAGAGAGGACAAAGGAAAGAAAAAGACACATGTCTGGAAGATAGCCAAGCATTCTAGAAATTGAGGTTTCTAGACCCTTAGCTGTGACCCTACATATACACGGTCGGCGATAGCCACGTAGCCCCCAGTCCGAGTTGTGGATAGTGAAATGAGTGGACCGGCGTGTCCAGGAGTGGGCTAGTGTGCTCGGGAGTGGGTAGGTCGGTGAGTCCAACGTTCGTGTTTTGCAGGTCATTGCAGTGTGTCGTGTGCAAGGACCAGCACGGAGTTAAGTGAACGGGTGACATAGACATTGATTGCTCTAATTAGAACTGTGCTAATAGTATACATTTTTGTGACTTTAAATATTTGAATAGTTATCACGTATTTTATAGTTGTTAATCTGATTATTTAAATTACTTCCATTTTTACATATTTTAATGGCTTATTAATTTAATTATGGATGTAATTATGATGATTAGAATTATTATTTAAAGACTTGTTTGATTGTTAATTGTATCTTAATCAGTGTATGTATTGTTTTATTTTTAATAATCAAACCCCCGAATATTCCGTGTGCATTTTCATTTGTGTTTAATCAGCAACACACTCCAGTGTCCTTAAAAGAACTCGCAGTTCACACAGTAACCTGTGAACGGCCCGTGACCCTCCCAGGTCGCACGCGCCCTGCGTTAGAGTACATTTTTATTTTTGGTTTGAATACCCACCACAATGGTTATATGAGACCCTAAGCCTAATGGTTATGCTTCAGTTGTAAAACCAAGTCTGCCGAAATACAATTTTTGCAATATAGTTAAATAATTCTTCAAAAAGGTCTAGTGAATGGGTTTATCAAGTGACCCTGCCAGTTAATAATAGGTGTGCACTTATCCCCTTATTTTACTTCTTACTTTGAAAGAATGAGTCAAAAGTAGATCTACTTTCAACCTTAAGTGGTTGACTTTCAAGCAAAAAATACCTGTTAGCTGTCAATATTCCAGCATCTAAAGGGTGTGAATAGCAACCTCTCTCTCTAGAATTAGTAATACAACGGTAGTGGAGACCAAGTCTTGTGGGATTGTGTGCACTTTTGTTTTTATTGTTTATTTTGTTGTTTTGTAAGTTGATAGTAAAAATTAGGTCAATAATAAAATTTGGTTGAAAAATGTTGAAATACACTTTCATAAAAATATCTATCTATATTAAGGTGCGATCTCCACATAGTAGTCCAAACAATTCTTGAATATCATTTTGAGAAGCATGGAATTTGACTAGGACTTTTCCTTTTTATTTTAAAAGTTTATCATTAAAAGCCATTATGCTCATGACAAATATTCAAGAAATGTTGTGATTACCATGTGTAGAAAATTATACTAAATATATCTACTGGAGCAATATTTTATTTATTTTGACCAAAAAATTGGTTTATGTTATAAAAATTGCAATAACACTCACTTTAACTTGAGTCGCCTTCCATCCCACCTTAACTACCATACATATAGTTTTAGTAAAGGATCATATTTCAACCTTTTGTTTTTACACGGCTACATTCTGTGAGAAAAGGGTAATAATTCGTCATTATAAGGTATTAAATCTATGTTCTATTTATTTCTAATATTCTTGAAAACCAAGTTAAATGTATTACGCCTATAATCATTGTTAAGTAAAATAGTTTTGAGAAGTAGAGGCTGACCTTGGCTGGAAGATCTGCATATTGAACTAAGCGCGCCCACACGTCTTCCTGGAATGTCCTGTGGGAAAACACTTCGGTAACCAAGCCACACTCTTTTGCTTCCATTGCATTCATCTTTGTATTCAAACACAGCATGGACATGCTCTGAAATAATTAAACTTGTAAGTATAGGATTCAAAGATTGGGCTCAGATTTAGTTATTTTGTGTTTGAGGGGAGATATCAAATAATGTTTAAAAGATTAAGAACTACAGTAGCCTCATGGCTTCTTTGGTGCTGACTGAAAGTTCACAGCTGACTTCTGACAGTCAACATTTAGGTATATACCTAAATTTTGACTGTCAGAAGTGACAGCTGCTAAACACATGTTTTTTTCAGATCATATAGTTCGGCGTGGAGATACATAATTTGGTCTGGTAGCTTTTCAAAGCCGTCAGCTGTGAGCTGTCAGTCAGCACCAAAGAAGCCATGGGGCTAACTGTAGCTAGTGTTTAGTAGTTATAGTATGAAGTCTATACATACAATGCAAAATGAATTCTCTGCTTGAAATAACTGTTTGTTCCTATTCCACCCAAAGTAGGAACTAAGAGTATTATATAGAAAGTGAATATAAGTTGTAACAAACAATTAACAAAATCTTTGGAATCATTACATATGGCATCAAACAGAAAATGTAGTGAAGAGAAACTCGCAACAAGTTAAAGAGTTTTTCAAGATGTGTCTAGTAGTAACAAGCAGGAGTATATAAAATTTAGACCAAGTAAAATATATAATAGCAATAAACAGTAGTAGTATTAAAAGTTACAGTTTAGAATAGAAGTTTGTAATAACAAAACAACAATTATATTAGTTGGTATTTAGCATGAGAAACCAACATTTCTAAAAGTACTTAGCAGGAACAAGTAGGGTTAGACAGTAAATCCTTTTTTTATTTCACAAGAATAGTAGTTAAAATAACAACAAGAAGTAACGAGTATGAATTAACAGGATATATTAGTAAAATTGACAGCTTGTAGTAATAGTTATGTTTATAGCCATGAGACAAGAAAGAAGGGTGTAGAGGCTAAAAAAAATGAAGAGTAACGAGAGCTGTACCTAAGAAAGGCAAGAAGCTCAATGCCCAAGAATGAGGTGGAAAGTGTAGGGGTTAAATGAGAAAGGTTTATGAACAGTTTGGTGGGAGCTGCAGGAGGTATGTGGGAGGAGACAGCCTGGTGGAACGACAGGGTGAAGGAAGCAGTGGAGAAGAAGAATAAAACATTCAGAAGGAGTTTTAAACATAGGAATGAGGAAACAAGAGGAAGAATATAGGGAAAAGAAGAAAAGAGTAAAGTGAGTGGTACAAGAGGGCAACAAGAATCGGATGCAAAAATGAACATAAATGATGGAACAGGACGTGGAAGGAAGTAAGATGTTATATAGTCAGGTAAGAAACAGGAGAAAGAAAAGACAAGAAGTTAGATTAATGGATGAAGAAGAAAGAATGTTGAAAACAGGAGAAAAAGAAAATAAACTATGGTTGAGATATTTTGAGAAGATGTTCAACCCTAAAAAGGATGAGAGTGAAACAAAGGAGCAGGAAGAAATAGCAGAAGAGGAAGGAAGTTGTAAAGGACGCATTAAAGAGGATGAAACAAGGAAAAGCACCAGGTGTGGACGAGCTGACTATTGAAATGATAAGATCTGTGGGAGGGAGCAGGTATACAATGGTTATACAGAGTGCTGGGAGTGATTTGGAAGGAGAACAAAGTACTGGAAGACTGGAACAAGGGCGTTATAATACCTATTTTCAAGAAAGTAGACAAAAAGAGGTGTAAAAATTATAGGGAGATAACAAAGTAGTGCCACTGTACTAAACTATATAAGGGTCAAAATACAATAATGGGCCACAATCTGTACTTGTAATAAATTATTAATATACTTCTGGTATGTTGGAAGTTTTTTATATTTCGATTAAATAGTTAGTATTCTTCATTGTAAAGCTAAAATAAAATGTGAAAGGTAAATATGTTAATATAAAACTAGATGATTTTCTAAAATAAATAACGATGGTTTCGTGTCCCCGATACAAGAAAGTGCTCTTTATTTGGTAATATCTTAGTACATTTTGTTTAAATTAATAATTTTAATATATATTTAGTTTCATATTGGTCTATATTTTAGAAATAAATATAACAAACATGCTAATGAAATCAAATATATTCACATTAAAATAGTGAATGAAACTTGTGTCCCTTATTTAAACCCCCGTGCCAGGTTTTCTTATTGGTAGCCTCATTCTACCAATGGTAAGCGAGCTGTTGTGAAACAGGCTGGCTTATAGGTTCAGTTGTGAAGTGAAGTTTAAATTGAGAACAGGTAAGTACTGACTTTCTTCTTTAATTATTATTTACAGAGCTTATTTTAACTTATTTTCTATGCGTATTTTTTTTAGTTTATAGCTACGGTCCTTGTAATTATAATATTATGTATACTAGAAACTTGGTTGGTTGATATCCCAAATAATGAGGGTCTATGAAATGACAAAATAAAACACGCAATAGATGGTATACTGACATACAGCTTGATTAAAACAACTATTACAACTTAAAACATAATGCCGGTCCCGTAAATAATGACTGTCCTTTATTTTACGTGGACCGGCGTTTGTCTTATGGGGCCGTAGTTACATTTCCTTATAAAATTAAATGTGTTTGTGCGCACATGCACAATATAATTATTGTATAAATAACCAAGAATTTTTTTTGCAGTCACTAATGATAACATTTTACTATTATTATTAGTAATACTTTATAATAATTGATATTATATATTAAAATTGACACTTTAGTTGACTTTCGAATATATTTTAATATAAATTTAGTGCACTAGAAATTCCTTTTTATGACCATTTTGGGAGACGAAGAGTCTGCCAAACTTTGTATAGAATACATAAAATGTTCAAAATTAATTTTAAAATGTCAACATACAATGACAAAAAAAACCCAACTTGATATGAGATATTTCGTTTTATTGTTTACAGCTTTAATACTAAGCTAATAGCATCGTGATGGAAGGACGAAATAAATATCAAGCGTTAAAAGAAAGGTGTGAAAATAGAAATAAAACAAATAGGAAATTTGATGAGGTAAATGAGACGAAAAATGATAAACCACACAAACATACAATCACAGAAGAGTGTCAAAAAATAATACAGCATATGGAAGAAACTAGCATAAGTAATGAAAATATACAAGAAACTACAAAGAAAGAAAATGTCACAAAAAGTATTGAATTATTAAAGTATTGAATCCATTAAGGAAAATAAAAAAATCTCAAAAAATTAAGAAGAACTTGAAACTGTCTTGCAAAGCACTGACTGATAGAAGAAAGTGTGAGAGAGAAAAGAAAAGGAAACAAAGGGCAACACTGACTGATAGAAGAAAGTGTAAGAGAGAAAAGAAAAGGAAACAAAGGGCAACACTGACTGATAGAAGAAAGTGTGAGAGAGAAAAGAAAAGGAAACAAAGGGCAACACTGACTGATAGAAGAAAGTGTGAGAGAGAAAAGAAAAGGAAACAAAGAGCAACACTGACTGATAGAAGAAAGTGTGAGAGAGAAAAGAAAAGGAAACAAAGGGCAACACTGACTGATAGAAGAAAGTGTGAGAGAGAAAAGAAAAGGAAACAAAG
>CABFWB010005018.1:16850-50613 GCA_902151455.1 Timema bartmani
ACAGACAGACAGACAGACAGACAGACGGAAATTCAAAAACCACTTTTTCGGATTCAGGAAGTCATGAAACGTCAAAATTCATCAAAATCTCGAGTTCGATTTTTTTGACGATCACCATACTTTCTCTACCTGTAAGATAGAGAGAAAGTAAAAAGCAACAAACGTGAAAAATATAGGGAATATAATAAAGATAAGCGAAGAAAGCTTGATGACATGACCAAAAGAGAAATAAGAAGAGTAGGGAGGTTATGAAGGGCACGAGCTCGAAAATTCAGAGATAAAAACAAGGACAGTGAAAAATTATAAGAGTTTTTGAATGTGAACACACTACTGGAAATTAGAGGCAAAAATGAAGTACTGAAAAACGTATCACCAAAGATTCAACCTTTACAACCATCAACTGATAGCAACACCAATTCAAGTTCAAGCTCTTCCAAAAAGAACAATTGTAGCTGAATATATTGCAGCACCCTTTCAGATTCGGGTTCTTACAGAAAGACTTGTGGCAGAAAAAAAAAAGTTTATAGGGATTTGAAGAGAACTGAACTACAATTGAGAATAGCTCATTGTCGTGCCCAGAGGTACAAACAGAGACTTCGTAGGTTGAAAGTTAAATGTACCCCATCCCCTAATTCAAAAATTAAAAAATTAGCTGGTAACAGGAAGGTTCCAACACCAATCAAGAAATGTTTAGTTTTTGCGAATGAATTAATATCGCATTTAGAAAAACAAAAGTGTGACACTAAACAACGTGATAAAAAATACTTGGAACAAACAAAAACTGTGTCATCTAAAAGTTCAAAGACCAAATCATTGGTCTCCTATAAAATGTACAGGAAAGCAGTAGGAAAAGCTGCGCATCACAAGAAAAGAAAAGACTGTGTCTGTATCTTTATGTCTATCCATGAGAAAGTTTTTGGAGGAATATGTGAACAGTCGAATGTGCCCCAGAATAAGAAACTCATAAACATACAAACAACAGAAATCTCATAAACGTATTCTTTTGGATACAATGAAAAATCTGCATTAAAAGTATAATCAGACTCATTCTACACAAATTTCATATTCAAAATTTCTGTGTTTTAGACCTTTTTTTTTATTGTTTCTCCAAAGTTGTCAGACAAAGACAAATGTGTGTGCATAAAGCACTCTAGCATGCAGTACATGACAGACAAACTAAACAAATGCAAAGTTTTACCTACACCATCACCAGAAGTAATCATCGATGGAGTTGTATGTTGCAGTACAAGTAAAGATTGCATGTATGGAACATGTGATGATTGCAACCTTTGTTTAGCCTAACTGAAGAAATCAAGAATGAAAATATTCATTTTTTAGAATGGGCAAGTACAAAAGAAGAAAGGATCATAAAAGAGAAAAAGGTGATGGTCACCGTGATGAAGAGAGAAAAGTTAGAGATGATGATTCATGAGTTGGCAGAGAAGGTTTCCCAAGCTTTGCCCACCTACAAGAAACATATTTTTGACATTTGTCATCAATATTACACAATGACAAAACTTAAAAATGAAATGGGACCCAATGAATTGATAGTTAATATAGATTTCTCGGAAAACTATGTATTGAAATATGGCAAAGAGGAAGTTCAAGCGATGCACTTTGGAGCCTCTTAAAAACAGATTTCGCTCCTGAGGCGTATGTTATGTCAAGGAAAATTCTAATATAAAACCTCATTCATTTTATTCAGTTTTTAAGAACTTGGATCATGGAGATTATGCTGTCTGGAGCCACCTTAAACCAGTTTTGGAAACTCTGAAGGATAAATATCCAATGGTGGATATCTATCATTTCCAATCTGATGGATCCACCTCACAATACAGAAAAACATTTAAAATTTACTTCCTTGTGACTCATCTAACATATTTTAATTCATACATTAAAAATGTATCATGGAATTTCACGGTTTCCGGACATGGAAAAGGACCCGCCGATGGCGTAGGTGATGTACTCAAGAGAACTGTGGATATGCTTGTGTCATGAGGAAAAGGCATTGTGACTTCTTCCCAGTTTGTGGGTGAACTGAAGAAAAGTTGTCCTAATGTTGAGTTAGTGGAAGTTTTTGACAGTGATATACAATATATGAAGAAGGCCTTACCAACTTCAGTATCACCCATTCCTGGTATTTTATCACTATACCAGGTGACATGGTCACTGGATCACGCTTCTACCATCTACATTCGAGAACTCAACTGTTTCCAGTGTCCAATGGGTTCTGTCTGCAAGCATCACGCATTTGGTAGAGGAGAGCTACTCTTCCACCACACTTTTATCCTTTCATTAGTTTACTGTGTGTGTTCTGTTTTTGTTATTTATTTCATTTAGCTTTTTGTTATTTTTACCAGAAAATTAAAATATAATCCTTTACTAAACAATCAGCTAATATTCGGGACACACTACACATTTAGATAGCCAACTAATCTTGAGGTTCCTGAGATGTAACAATGGTTTCTACTAAGTAATAATAGTCCCTATAATGTAACAATGGTCACTTGTGAATAACGACGGTCCATGCACCTATTAATCCATTTTCCAAATGGAAAACAATGTCTAGTAATAAAACTAATATTTAAAGTGAAGCTATTGTGTACACCTATATTATGTAATATTAGATATAATTGTTTGCTTCGATTTATATTCAAACAAATACAAACTTATGACTTTGAGAAATATTAAAATATATTAAAATATTTATGTATGTGGTTATTTAAATGCATTTCTCAATTTATTTATTAAGAATGTTTCTCAAATAAATAATTAAATAGTAATCTGTCTTTTAATATAAAAACATATAAATATTAGCACATATAAATAACTCAAACTAGTGCGAGAAAACACGGGACCGTCGTTATACTAATTCACATTTTTGTTTCAAAATGTAGAATAATAAAATATGTCTTGATGTTAATCATCGTGGAGGATGGTATTTTGGATTTAACAGACTTTGTAAAAAAAAAAGCCATCAAAAAAGGAGAAGATATTTTAAAAATAATAGTGGAGTGTAAATTATCCCACTATCGTATTTTGACCCATAAAAAGACACTGGAAAAGAGAATAAGAAAAAAAATTGAAAGGAAGGTGGGGAGAGAAAAAGCACGGATTTAGGAAACAGAGGTCTACATTAGACTTAACCTTTGCCATAAGACAGTTGATGGAAAGAAGATATGAATATGGGAAAGACTTGGTAATGGTATTTATGGATGTGGAGAAGGCATATGATAACGTGGATAAAAATAAAGTTTGGAAAGCGATGGAGGAAGCTGAAGAGGAAAGAGAAGTTGTAATAAGAGTGAAAATCATGTGAGGATAACAGGAGTTGTGTTAAGATGGAGAGTAGGAGGACGAAGTGGTTCCAAAAAAAAAATTGAGTGAAGCAGGGGAGTTCACTTTCACTATTACTATTACTATATGTAATGTTAATGGAAATGGTCATGAACAAATTGGCAGGAAAACTCGGGGAGGAAAGAATGAAAGCTATGTTTGCTGATGACTTGATGGTATGGGGGCAGGGGGGGAGAAGGAAGAGAAAGTACAGGAACAACTAAAAGGATGGAATGAGTGTTGAATGAAATTTAGCATGGCAAAGTGTGAAGTGATAGTAAAGATAAGGAAGAAGATAAGACCTATTAAAGCTATAAAGTGGGATGGAGTAGGGCTGAGAAAAGTACAGAATATAAAATATTGGAAACATTATTGAGACTGAAGGTAGATGTAGAGAGGATTTAATGAAAAGAGGACAGCAGGGAAAGTTGTTCTATAGTTATGTAAGAGACCTTCTAGGGAGAAGATAAGTGCCCTTCAAGTGTAATGAAGTGTTGTACAGGGCGTACTTTGTACCCAATGTCACTTAAGGGGAATCGTGCATCAAATTATTTCTGAGTTAACGTTTTTTTCTCAGCAAGACTAATTATAGTTGTGTTTTGATTTTTTAATTGTTTATATATATTTTTGAATTTTAAATTTGCTTTAAAATCTGTTTTAATTGATCAAATTTGATCAATCTATTTTTCTAAAACCATAATTTCTATGTATTTGATTTTTTATACTTGACTTAATAACTTACTTTAGATTAAAGTGTAAATATTTCAATAAAATTGCCTAAATACTTTTTAAATAATTAAATATTACTTCCACATCTAAAAATAACATTTTTATAAAGTAGTTAGTAATTATTTATTTAATTTTTATCTTAGTGTGTTAAGGTTTCAAATTTATATCAATTTTCTGGTGGATTAGTTGTGAATTAGCAGACGTTTGATTATTGCCTCTAAGAGGTCGGCTTTTAAAACTTTTGATGAATCCATCTTGTGGTGTAAATCGCTTTAACAAATCACTTTACTTAATACATTTTTGCGTGGAGCTTCCATGTTTGATGGACTTGACAATACCTGAAACTAGCGGAGAATTTAAGAACTAGGTTCTAACATTTAGAGTAGACAAATACCCCTCCCCTCTTCCCCCTTATTATTTTATTTCACAGCTTGAACTTGTGACGGCTGATGACAGCACTCCCAGCTGTGAACACCGCCACTCAAACAAGAGTATTAGTTTATCCCATCTCGTGTTGCAGTTCTGACTGTGAACACCGCCACTCAAACAAGAGTATTAGTTTATCCCATCTCGTGTTGCAGTTCTGACTGTGAGACACCGCCACTCAAACAAGAGTATTAGTTTATCCCATCTCGTGTTGCAGTTCTGAAGCTTGTCTGGTCAGCTCATTCCACAATTTATTGATTCCATATTTTAGCTTCAGAGCAGTAGGTTGGTCATACACTTTCGAACCTTACCGGAAATCTTTAACAGATTTTTTTAAATATGGCTAAAAACCCTCCACCGAGTAATATTCACAAGAGGAATAAATTTGCTAAATATGGCCGCTAACTGGAAAGTAACTATTTTTTAGTAAATATATATTTATGTAGAATATCCTAAATTTGATAAACATATCATTCTTGTTTTAAAGATAACGTATTTTATTTATAAATATTTTTGTTTCAGAGAAGTCATTGAGGCAAATAGCAACATTATGACTATGGAGTTTGATCCAGTCGTGTCACCAGATCTCAGTACATTTAGTCTTCGTGAAACAGCGCAACATAAATCAGGAGTTAATCATTTACCCTGCCTTTATTATTCAGTTCCTGACTAAACTTGACATTGCAAATAACAATAACGGATACAATCACAAGGTGTACCTTAAAAATAGTATGTCAACGGTGATACAAAATTTAACTCTTTAAAGTATTAGGCTACTACATATCCTTCACTGCTTAGGCTCTTAGCTTTTTGCTAGTGTCTATGAAACCATACTCTCCCTCCTCCCCCCAAATAGTCAGGCGACGGTGGAATATAGAATTAAACACATCTGAGTGGATCCAGAGTCCAGGATGACCTTAAAACATCACTTCTTTTGAGTGTTCAATTTGAAAAAATTTGGTAGATATTCCGTACTCCCTCCTCCTAGTAAAAGTTCTTCCCCTTCCCCCCAAAAACTGCTTCCTGGATCCATCCCTACCTTCCATCCGACCAAAATAAATACCGTTAAAAACAGAAATTGAATATCAGTTCCCCAACATCGGCAAGTTTGTTCCCCAACTATTAAAAATCCTTAATATGATAATACTATAATAGTAAAAACACATTTCTTAGTTTGAATCGATGGATATAGTAAATTATTAATCATTAATTTATATTATATATTTATTATGAGCCAAATCTATTCAATCACTCAAAGTACGCCAACTATCCCGAGCTAGTTATATCCAGTCCACCTCACTACATCCTATCACTTTAAGGTCCATTCTGATGTCCCATCTGCGTCTAGGTCTTCCCAATGTTCAAGTAAGGGGGGAACCACTTAAGAATAAACACCATTAATACACTTGGCTGGGATTCGAGCCTCAACCTCCCAATTACCAGCAAACTATAAAAGATGAGCTTGACGTTTATTCCGTGTGTAGGTAATAAGTATATCTATAAATCATTTATAAAGACAGTTTTTACTATTGTATATTTCTACTCTTCATTTAAAAAATTAATTTAAAGTCTGTTCATGATAGGTTTTTTTACCTGGATGAAAGTTCAAAAATCATATGTTTAGGTTTTGGGTTAGCAAATCTTGTAAAAGATCATTGTTTTGTTATAAACGTTAAGTGTTTTAATTACAGGTTATATTTTACATTTAAAATAATGTAAACTTAAGTTTTCTTACACTGTTTCATAACATTTAATAATTTATTTTTACCCAATCCAAAACAATATTTAAACATAATTAAAAGTACTTATTCTCCGTTTTGGAATGTTATCTATGATGTGTAATATATTGAATACAATAATACCTTTTAATACAGGCATCATATTTACTTGGAAAATAGAAAATACTTGTAATTTTTTATATTATATAATAAATTATTTTTTATATTATATAATAAATTATTTTATTATTATTTTATCGTATTTTGAAATATTTAACTGAATAAAATATTTTTATCCACTGCGTGGGTGCATCATTGTAAAGAACTTGTTTCCGTCACGTTCAATCACATGGTTTATATTCGAAGGTCACCATTTTGAAGCTATGGTAGTTAGACCTTTTGTGAAAGTGGTGTGAATAATTTTTTTTAAAGTAGAATAAAACTATAAATAAGCTTTGTGCCCAACCTCAAATAAATATATAAATAATATTGGCCTAAATTAGTATGGTTAACTATCAAATTCATACGTTTTCATTACAGTTATCCAAAGTGACAGATGTCAGCTGTTGGCGTAGGGATGCATTAGGGACTATTTCTAGTAACTTTTTGAACTGTCATCCAAGTAAACTAAGGTCGTGAATGTATTATAGTTAGGCCTACTGTATGTATTATATGTTCATCTAATAAAATGCTGCTTTATTTAATCTTTGCTAAATGAATCATCTCTAAGGTAATAGCATTCAGAATGATATGTAGAAAATGACTTTAGTGTACCCATCTGGGATTTGAACCCAGGTCTCCCAAGTAATATGCAAACAAACTGACGATTCTCTGACAGTTTATTTGTTTGTAATCTGTTTATGTTGACAGTTTTCAGCTGTCAGCCACAAGAAACTCGTGTATAGCCATGACTCATTGGTGTGTACAACCAATACCAACCCCCTATTCCCCTCCCCCCTCCTTTCATCAACCAGCAGTCCCTTTTACTGCCTCACACAACTAAGTCGGAAAGATGAGGAATATTTTCTAGGAATCACTAAACTAGGGGGTTCAAACTTGGTAGTTTTGTATTAAAATGACTCAAGTACAGATTTAAAATAACTGAATAAAATATTTTTATCCACTGCGTGGGTGCATCATTGTAAAGAACTTGTTTCCGTCACGTTCAATCACATGGTTTATATTCGAAGGTCACCATTTTGAAGCTATGGTAGTTAGACCTTTTGTGAAAGTGGTGTGAATAATTTTTTTTAAAGTAGAATAAAACTATAAATAAGCTTTGTGCCCAACCTCAAATAAATATATAAATAATATTGGCCTAAATTAGTATGGTTAACTATCAAATTCATACGTTTTCATTACAGTTATCCAAAGTGACAGATGTCAGCTGTTGGCGTAGGGATGCATTAGGGACTATTTCTAGTAACTTTTTGAACTGTCATCCAAGTAAACTAAGGTCGTGAATGTATTATAGTTAGGCCTACTGTATGTATTATATGTTCATCTAATAAAATGCTGCTTTATTTAATCTTTGCTAAATGAATCATCTCTAAGGTAATAGCATTCAGAATGATATGTAGAAAATGACTTTAGTGTACCCATCTGGGATTTGAACCCAGGTCTCCCAAGTAATATGCAAACAAACTGACGATTCTCTGACAGTTTATTTGTTTGTAATCTGTTTATGTTGACAGTTTTCAGCTGTCAGCCACAAGAAACTCGTGTATAGCCATGACTCATTGGTGTGTACAACCAATACCAACCCCCTATTCCCCTCCCCCCTCCTTTCATCAACCAGCAGTCCCTTTTACTGCCTCACACAACTAAGTCGGAAAGATGAGGAATATTTTCTAGGAATCACTAAACTAGGGGGTTCAAACTTGGTAGTTTTGTATTAAAATGACTCAAGTACAGATTTAAAATATGCAGTAATAATTTGAGCTCAAGACAAACATAGGTCCTGCCTCCACAAAGGTCCAAGCTCAACTGGCACTTTGTGGTGGCCAATGCAGGTATATCTCAGTAATTTTGTAGCCCATGACGAATTTATCACGTGCACGATTCGCCTTAAGCAGCAGAAACATGGACAGTGAATGTAAGAAAAACTAGAAAAGTGGAGGTCATGGGAATTAAGTTTGTGAGGAGCGTGTTAGCTGTCCCAAGGAGAAACAGGATTAGGATTGAAGCTATCCAGTAAAGAGTGGGGGTACAGGGAGTACATGAGATAGTAGAGGAAGATGGTATGGACATGTAATGCGGCTGGAAAAAGAGAGGATGATAAATAAAATGATGGAATGAGTAATGTAGGAAAAATACTGTGAGGCAGGTCAAGAAAAAAATGGGAGGAGAAGATAACATAAAGTGTGCAAGTAAGAGGAGAATAATGGAAGCAACTAAAAGAGGAAGGATGGAGCAAGATGGAGGCATTTTACTAAACTGGCCCAATCACAGGCTGGAAACAGTTGATGATGATGATGATCACCATGGTTAATACATGCTTAGACCAAAGGGTGCATAGGGAGGTTATTTAGAAAAAATGCATTCACATTATTATGGAGGGAGGGGATGAATAAATTAATTTTAAATCATTTGTGAAAAATTAACTCCAAGTGCAATTACATGAGAGTTGAATCTCTATCTAATTTTTGTCTGCAATCCACTCTATTGTCATAGTAATGCCTTAGACCATGTGACTACAGATATATGTATATCTGTGGGTATTCAACAGGAATGATTAGGAATGAATAAAATTTTGCAAATTAATTTTTAAATATGGAATAAGAATTAAGAGGAATTTAATAGTAGAGAGCAGTTATGAGTGTGAACTAAGGGTTAAGTCAAAGGTAATTAAAATTAGCAAGTAGGGAAGATTAATAATTTCAATAAAAGTTATAGTAATGAGGGCTAATCTACAGTAAATATAATGCTATTTGGCAGGAACATTTTATATTGACATTAATTAAAATAATAAATTAGTAGTTTTAACAATTACTAGAAATTATCAGAGTGAATATACAATTGATTCCTCCTCATTTCTGTAATATATTTTAAAATCTACTAATAAGTACTACTAGGCCTATGAAAGAATGATAATTATTGGACTTAAGTCAATTTACAAACAGGAAATGAGATGAATAATTTTTTGTGTTTTCTTATACTATTATATATTATGTGCTTGGTTATTTAAAACATAAAATAATTAATTTGGACATATACCTACTTGACTAAATCTAGTTCCTAAAACAGCCAATTCAAATAAATTGTAATTTTACAAAATAATAGCATTTATATTAGACTGAAAAGCCTGTGGGCAGTTTGCAAGAACTTGACTAAGTGGATGCTTTGTGGACACTAGTGTGGATTTGCTTGTGTACTCGGAACCACACTATGGGTCCACAAAGCATTCATTATACGTTCTTGCATACTGCCCTATGACTTAGTACACCTCAAGTGTGGCGCTGTACTAAATACAAGACGACACCTACATAGACCAGAATGGAATGGGGCAGTTACATTGTAACCCACCCCCTGGTTATCACCCAATAATAACCGACAGGTTGGCCACAAGAGTGTTTATTTTATTCAAAAGTAACATAACAAGAAAAGGTCTAAAAGAGAGTGAGACATGAATAGCGTTAGGCGCTGGATCAGTAAACAACAATCACTGAACAATAATTTATGGAACATGCGGGAACTCCTTCCCATGCTCTTAAATGGCGACTTAAAATTAATCTTACAATCAGAAGTTAAATTGACCTTCGTACACATCCTATCAAAGTAATAATAATAAATAGCCAACAGCACTAGTTACGCAGAAGGCATTTACTCGCCACCGCCGGCGGTTCCCTAACAGTAAATAAAGACTTTTTAATAACATATTTCTCTCCAGCCATAATCGGACATAACAGAAACAAACAATAATAATTTAATTTAGAAACAAATGTCTTAACTGGCTGCAATAACGTTTAATATAAAAAGCCCATTATTAGAGAGAAAACCTGCCAATTCACGGCCCCACATTTAACTAACATCATATAGTCTTTCAAATAGTAACACTATTATATTAACTTCCAAAAAACAACAAGAGATAATCATATAAATATATAAAATCGGCAGAACAAAGTTTGGCGCCACAAGAATCAATCATGGACCTAAGATGGCGGCGCTCCAAGGTATAAGACCATCCGTGAAGCGGAAGAAGCAGAAAGTACATTTAATAAATATATGAGTTCTCTCAATAGATCACAAAGTGACGTTAGCATATATTTGTCATCCATGGTCCGCAAGCAATTTAAAGGAGACCAGGTACAGTTAATAAATGAAGTATTTAAATATGAAATCCTGGACAGTAATTTTGAATTATTATGGCCAAACGGAATTTTGAATATACAGACGTAAATCTAATCTAGCAACAAGGTCTCTCACCTAGTGATCGCAATGTAATGTGTAACGGCATTACAGAACGATGCCCTATATATACCAGACAAGTGACCCCATGTGCTCTCAAGGCACGGAACAAAGGAGGGGGAGAGGGGTAATGGGTAGCAACCATCCAGAACATACTCCACTAGTCTACGCCTTTTTCAAAAGGCGCGCCCAACAATAGTTATGATAGTCTTTGTACATTGCTGGCGACGCGCATCCAAACTGTGCATATCGTCCATCTTTTTTCTTGGGCACAACGAGGAATGAAGCCAGGCCTCACGAGTCAGTATGATGTTGTTAGTGCCAGTACGCGTTAGTGGAGAGGAGTGGAGCCTGGTCGATACCGGGTCAACTGGGGCCAGAGTGGTGAGCCAAACAATCTCTTTTTCTTCTAAGTGTTGTAACAGGGTTACAACATATACGAAACTGGCCCATTCCATTCGAGTTTAGGTAGGGTTTGTTTTGTATTTAGTATAGCGCCGCAATTGAGGTGTACTAAGTCTGCCTATGAAACTGGCCCTACAGTATTACTCTTTCAATAGAATGGATTATTGCTGGTGATGCTGAGGTCAAGTTCAAATCCCAGCTGGGTATACTGATATTGTTTTTTCCTAAATTATTTAGCTCTCTGTATTCTCGCAAATGTAAGTACTTTTCCTCTAAATTCAAGCTCCTTCATCTCTATTCTTTTAGTGCCAATATGAGGATAGGTTGGAACGATAATAAGACGGAGTACACATGAAAAAAACCAACAATAATTATGTATAAATGAAATCAATATTAGTATTGTTTTATATATTGGCAAGATTTGGAAAACCATTTTCACCAAGATAACAAATTTGTGCACAATATTCCTTATATTGGTGGACAAACTATCATCTCTATCATTTAATAACTAATATTATGTAGGGAAAAGTATAAATTTCAGGTAAAAGTGACATATTGTTTAAAAAAATAAAATATACTTGCAGGACCAATTTTATATTATTTAATGAGCTGGCTTTTGAAATAAGATAAATCAACCTTTGACTTGAAAATTAAGTGATATGATTTAACACCAAATTTTATTGCCATTAGTTATAGTTAGAGACTATTTAAAAAAAAACATTACTATAGTGCATATATTAACTAAGAATAGTTATAATACATTTATATGAATAACAAGGCAAAGAATGACATGTCTTCCACTGGAACAAATTAGTGGTTTTTAATTTTGATATCATTAATGCACATTTAAATGACATATTTCACTATAATACACACATGAAATGGCAAATTGATAAGTTTGCAAAAATATTTAATGTATTTTATTTTTACGTATGTATTAACATTTTAAAATGCTACAGTAAATTTTACCTGCATCTGTGGTCGCGTAGCCTAACATATCACTCCCGCAATAGATTGGCGGTGACGAGATTGAGGTATTAATCTCCGTCAAATGTACTAAGCCTGACTTTTCCTAAATGGTTTCCCACTCTCCCTCCACACAAATGTGTCTACATTTCCTCTAAAATTCTAAATTCCTCATTCCTACTCCATCAGCATAATTTATGTACGAGTACCAAGACCAGAAGAAACAAATACAATAAACTTTAATTGTTCTAATAGCAAGTAAAATTTGCTAAGTAATGGTACAGGTACACCCCACCATTACATGTTAGGTTCCAAAAATATTTTTGTCGTCAAGTAAATCGTTGCCCACTTTTCACTTGTTGATGTATATACTGTATTGCATTCATCATATTCCGATTGTGTGTGAATAGATGCAGTACGTGTGATGTTTGTAAACAAACAGAGTCCAGCAGGAAGAGTCATGTCGCTAAAACATCGTATCAGCAAGGTAGTTGTCAGATATTCGAGATATAGGGCCAGTTTCATAGTCAGATTTTAGTACGCCTCAAGTGCAGCACTATACTAAATACAAGACGTCACCTACCTGAAATTGAATGGAATGGGCCAGTTTCATATGCCAAACTGGCCCATTCCATTTTGGTCTAGGTAGGTGTTGTCCTGTATTTAGTATCGACTCGCACTTTAGGCGTACTAAATCTGACTATGAAACTGGCCCATAGTCACAATTTAAAATCATTCTAGGAGTGAATCATCATGCCTGTATATAACAACACATCTCCCAAAATTATATATAGTGTTTGGTTAGCACTAACAAGTCAATAATTATCTACCATTTCTAAGGCAGCTAAAGTGAAAAGAATAATATTTTCCTAATTTTTTTTCTCCCCATTAAACTACACCATCCTAATTGTTTTTTGTGCTATATCTTACTTCCTGTCTGGGCTTTCCACATAAAACTACTCAAATGGGATAGGATACAGGAGGGTTAAGTTTTAGAATGAATGTATCTGCATTTTCAATCAAAAAGGATTAATGAACTATTAATAAAATCTAAACCAGTACACCCAGCTAGGATTAGAACCCACCACCCCTTTCCCTAGAACACCAAATCAGAATAGATGCCTTAGCCTGTGTGCTCAGTAATGTAGTTCATCTTGATGTTTATGTCAATATTTTTTTAATAAATGCACACTTATATTGTATCGGGAGTCAAAGAATATGAACAATTTTGAATAATATTCTTTGGTCCAAATGAAAATTTGATCTGCAATCTCCCTGCCATCGGCAATTCAGCCTATTGCGAGAGTGATGCCTTAGACCATATGGCCACTGAAGCTGGTAGCTACAGTATATTCACAATATATTTTTACATGAGTGACAGTTGAAAAATCATATGTTTAGGTTTTGGGTTGCCAACACTTTTAAAAGATCACTGTTCTGTTATAAATGAAAATCTTTTAATTACATGTTATATTTTACATTTAAAAAAACGTAAACTCAAGTTTTCTCACACTATTTAATTAATTTTAACAATTTATTTTTATTTAATCCAAAACCATATTTTAAACATAATTAGAAGTACTTATTATTTGTTTTGGAATGTTATCTTTGATGTGTAATACATTGCATATATTAATACCTTTTAATACAGGCATCGTATTTACTTGGGAAAAAGAAAATACTTGTTCTTTTTTTATATATAATAAATTATTTTATTATTATTTTATTGTATTTTGAAATATTTAACTGAATAAAATATTTTTATCCACTGTGTGGCTGCACCGTTGTAAATAACTTTTTTGCGTCATGATCACTCACTCGCCGGTCGCCATTTTGAAGCTAAATTTGTTAGATCTTTTGTGAAAGTGCTGTAAATAATAATTTTTTTAAGTGGAATAAAACGATAAAATAGCTTTGTGCCCGACCTCAAATAAATATAAATAGTATTGGCCTAAATTACTATTACAATGTGTTTACATTAAGAGTTATCGATAGTGATAGATGTCAGCTATTGGTGTAAGGATATATTAGGGACTGTTTCTAGTGACTTTTTGAGCTGTCATCCAAGAAAACTCGAGTGGTGAATTGGTGAATGTAAAGAAGAACACTTGCACTCACCCGTTGATGGCCCATAATCATGGGAAACATGTAGCTGGAGCAGCCCTCTGCCACAAGTCCTAGCTTGGAGAATGGTGTCTGAAAGGTGGCCTGTAACAAGAAATATTCATGATCTATTCAAATTAATATCATAAATTTAGTATTTAAATCAAGCGAAAATGGCACCTTATGACAGAAGTCAATAAACTTTGAAAGTTGGATACTAAGGCAAGTTCTACACACCTACCATTAAATTACAAGTTCAAGAGATTTCATTAACTGGTAAGTTTTTGAAGGGCTCCAAATTATTTTTTAGAAATTTGGTAGTAGGTAAGTTTAATTGGTCACCAGATAGAAGAGGCAACAAAAATGTATTAATGTTAAATACAAAATATGTATTAATATTGGGACAGCAAATGAAGGAGAGGCTGAATGATGGAGAAGCCAACAGCATAGTGATAGGAAGAAGAGAGAGAGAGATGCTGTTTGTCACCCAGTCTGTTCAACTTATATGTCGAGTGACTGGTCAGGAAAGCCCTGGAGGGACGTGGCAATTTCAGGATAGGACACATCAACACAATAAAAACACAGCTGATTTAGCATTAATGGTCAAAAATAAAGAAGAGTTGCAGGAAATGATGAAATGGCTGGTGGAGATCGGTAGAAGATATGGCATGGAGATCAACATTGAGAAGTCAAAAGTGATGGGGATTTCTAAAAATGAAGAGCCGCTGAAAGTCAAAATTGGAAACCAGGAGTTGAAAAACATAGAGCATTTCAAATACCTGAGAAGTCTGCTGACAAAGGATGCCTACTGCACCAAAGAAATTAGGTCGAGGATTGCCATCACCAAGGAAATTTTCAACAAGAACTTATGTTGACCAGCAAGTTGAGTTTGGAACTGAGAAAGAAACTGATGAAATGCTACATTTGGAGGATCACGCTATTTGGAGGATTGTACTGTATGGGGCAGAAGATGGAAAATAAATACTTGGAGGATTGTACTGTATGGGGCAGAAGATGGAAAATAAATACTTGGAGAACTATGAAATGTGGTGCTGGAGAAAACTTGAGAAGATCAGATGGGCAGACGGGATTACAAATGAAGTCCTAAGAGTGGGTGAGAAGAGAACCATTTTGGATGTGATTCTTCGGTACAGAGCAAACTGGATCAGACACAGCCTTAGGAGGAACTGGCTTCTGTATGACATCATAGAAGGAAAGGTTGAGGGAGTGAAGATCTTAGGAAGGAGTAGGATTCAAATATTGGATGACTTGAAGGAAAGAAGAAAACCTGTCATAAGATAGAACACCTAATAATAATAATCAAGAATTATTACATTATCAAATTTTACAAGGAATCCCCCTCAAACCCATTGAAAGGTTTAGGCTAAATAAATAGCAAAGCTTTGCATGCTATTTATTATGAGTTTAATAACAACTTCCAAATAGATAAAAGTGGCAAAAGTGCTTCTTGCACATATAACATTGTTTTTCACTTTCTTTCCCAACTATCAAACTTATTTTATTTTAGCTGTCATTGCTTCTTTAAGATTACCGCCGCTCCCAGTGGTACTGTTATTAACCTCGAGAAGAAGCTAAACTCAACAAGTTGTCAAATTGGGCAGTTACAGAGGTGGCTAGTGGCTCTAGATAAAATTACTATGAAGGCTATTCAAGCATGAAACACCTTTCTCTTCTACCTGATCTTAAAACATTTAACTATTTTAATCACAAATTTGAGAAAAAATAAGCTAAACTAAGTCAAATATTTAAATTAAATATAAAACACTATTTTTATACTTACATAGGTCTACAGGAGGAACTATTTCACACCAAAAAAATCCAACATATATTACAAGTGAGTACTAAACATTATTTTTTACTTTTAGTTTTGACTCGGAAGACATTGTTTTGTATGGTGCATGTTCAAATAGTTTTAGAATTATATAGTTTCTATCTAGTTTTAAAATGGAAGGGGAAAACTGATATATATCTTATGCACAAAAATTGGTGATAAAATATCTGCTAAATTATCGGCTAAAGCTAATATATAAAAGGTAAGATGGTTCTATCTGAAAAAATTACTATCCCCTTCTTCATGTTACTTAGCTACTACACCACTGGTATTTTGTGTTAAGTCCAAAAATGTTGACCAAATTGAAAATGATCTTAACGTGTCTATATTATATGAATTTTTAATTCTAAAAAGCTTTAGTAGGTAAAACAAACTTTGATATTTGAGTAAATACAAAAACTACTTTGTGTGTCTAAGAGTTGGTTAATGAGTATGCTTCAAAAGTCAATAAATAGTTTAAATACTGACTATATAAAATAAATAGGTATAAAATAACTCATCGGGTAGGTTATTATGATCACTTTCGGTGACTAATCATGGATGCCTACTATAGGGGGAGCTAAATGTACATAAAGAAATGTGATGTGTTACATTTTAATGTAAGGTGTCATACTTCTGTGCTGACGTCCGGGGTTCAATCCCCGGTCCTGGCACAGATTTATCTGATTACCAAACCCTTCCTTCACCTCTGACAAGATGTGTATTAATCACAACTTGTGAATAACCATTACACATTAGCGTAAGTGCGTATAACCCGGACGGGTAGTAAGACGCGGTGCTAATAATAATAATAATAATACATTTTAACTAAAGTTGGGTTGAATCTACTATTCTACAAATCAAAATCTTTATTTTATCCCTGAATCTCAAATTAAAATTAAAATCTTGGGAAAAATGATTAACAAATGAATAAATATAAATGAATGATAGAAAATATTATAAATAGTAGCAGATAAATGTTAACATATCTAATTATAATGTTCATATTTTCAGTTAAGTGTTAAATTAATGGTCTGGGGTCTGATTGTTAAGTTTATCCTAAATTATAATTAGTCTGAACAACCAATAAGGTGTATTAGAGCTATAAAACAAATCGCTATTCGAAATTTGAAAAAATAAAAAAATAAATTCTCAAACATCCCTAGCTTTAACGGTAAATGTCACTTTTACATCTATAGTTTTTGGTTTAAATGTTTAGAAATGTTTGTTGGTAATCAGAGGTTGGGGTGATGGAAGTGTGGTAGGATGTTGTGAATTGACAATACTTGTGTTGGTAGGATGTAATGGATAGCTAGAATAGGAGGAGCTAGAGTTTCAATGACAGGATGGGGTGAGTTGCACCTATCCCGAAAATGGCTCTACACAGACATGCCCTAATCAACTATGCAAGTACTAGCACTAATTTATACTCAGCTGTTCTAACATTTTTATCATTCAAATTCTCAAATGACCTCTGAAAACTCGTCACCAAATGTTCTCCTGATACTTTCAGATCAGACTACTGTGTCCAGAATTTTGTATTAAACTGTTTTGTGCTTTAATCTACACCACTATACTTAATAATTGTATGCACTATGCATTCATTAGGAGTGTATGTATCCATGGAACTATTTTATTTGTATAGAGATAATGATGATGATCATTATTATTATTATTATTATTATTATTATTATTATTATTATTATTATGATTATGATGATTATGATTATTTTGATGATTATTATTATGATTATTATGATGATCATTATTATGGTTATAATGATTATTATTATGATTATGGTTATTATTATCATTATTATTAGTATAATTATTATTTTAATAATTATTATAATAATAATAATTATTATTATTATCATCATCACCACATATTACTACCCATTCGGCTTATAAGCACTTAAGCTAATGTGTAATGGTATGGTGATTTTGAAATGAAATGGAGAACCTACAGTTTAACGTTGAATCTGAACCACGGTGGAGGCCTGGCATTCCACACATTCACAAGTTGTGATTAATACACGTCTTGTCAGAGGTTTAGAAAGGGTTTGGCAATCAGATACATTTGTGCCGGAACCGAGGATTGAACCCCGGACCTGTAGCACGTAAGTTCAACCAACACCTTAACCCTAGACCACCAGGTCACCATTTGTATAGAGATGACTTTTCTATAGCTTAATATAGTCAACTTATGTATTGCAGAGTAATATCAGAGGTAACTTAATTAAATAAACGTAATGACTGTAAAATGTATTGACTTGATTTGGCTCTGACGACTGAATCACCTTTATGACAAAATATCACAGCAGATAAATTAATCGGTAATTGGCCTGAACACCAGAGAGGAGAAATTTGTGTTAACATGTAGGAGATGTATTGAGGTGTCCAGCAACTTAAGGAGGGCAGCTTTCAAGCAGTTTAGCCATTTCAAGACACATCACCACTAAAACAAATATAATTATAGTAATAGTTAAATATACAAAGTAATGTTTTACAGCCAGCTACTTAGTGGTAGGCAGTACTTTATTAATTACCGTTGTTATTTAGTGGCTTTCATTCGTCCATTGTGTTTTCCTATCCTAGCCAAATGTGTCCAAGTAGTAGTGTTGTGTTACTTTAAAGCTGATTATAATATAATGTTCTAAAAACTAAATAGTTTTTTAACAAACCATTAACTTTGCTAATCAATGGAAGTGTGATAGTGTACAGATACTTTAATATTTTTTTATGGAGCCCATTGTACTGGTCAATTAGTTATCGGTTCGTGTTCAATCTAAGGTGGAAGCAAACAAGTGGTAATAAAAAGTATTTAAATTCTTTAAACCAGTAAGGTGTATGTTAGTCGAGCCTTTATCATGACTTAGATACTTTGGGGACTTCTGAGTTTTGGTTATGTTGAAGCGAACGTTCAAGTTAAGATAACTTGAAAGTTTAACTTTCTTTTGAATTAAAAAAATTTAATACTTTAGCTGCTGTCTGATTTTAATAGGAAGTCTGTTATAAGAAAATTGGAAATTCAAGTTGCCACAGTGGCGGTAGTAAAAATATTAAAATTGTATTTGGATTCTTAGTCCATTTAATTAGTAGTGTTAAGCGAAATTATATATAAGGAAGTATTATAAAAAAACTTTTGATAACTTTTAGATAAATTTTATAATTAATAAATCAAACAGTGTTTGTATAACAGGATTATGTGGTATACCTTGTCAGAGGCAAACACTACATCACAAAGACCCAGAGTAGTTACTGCAATACCAATTGCTGGTCCATTCACTACTGCCACAAGTATTTTAGGAAAATTGATAAAAGTTTCTACCAAATTTCTGGAAAATCAAACATATAATTATAGCATTAATACATGTTTACAGATTATTTAAATGCATTATTTTTTAATACAATATGGTTAAGTGTTTAGCTAACATAAAAAAAAAGTAAGATTTTGATTCCTACAAGCTGTTTGGGTTTGTCTATGACATTATGGTTTTCCATTCTCTTACCTGGCAACTGATAATAGTATTTTTTATACATTTGTCATTTTGTTATTTTAGGTTTTATATATTAATACTCTGATAATCTTATGAGAGTTATAGTTTTAACAATGCTGTTATTCTTTTTTAAAACATTCCTAGGCTACAGTTACACTGGCAAGTGAATTGCGACAGTTCTCACGTGAGTACTGTCCAGGCCTGTTTACACTAGCAGCATTAAATTGCTGTGAGATTTTTCATGCGAGTTTGTTGGTGAGTGACTTGCGCGAGTTCTCACAAAGCTGTTTACACTTGAGAGGAGAATATTGCTCGCGCAAGGTTTGTTTCAGTCATTTTGGGATAATGCCTCCCGTCAGACGTGTCAAATGTTACAAACTCACCGAAACTTATTGCGTGAGGTTGGCGAGGCTGGTTGTTGCGGAGGAAAGACAGGACAGTCAGTGTGTGGAATGGCGACGTGTGGACGTGGATGAGAGGTGTGCGAGTGAAGGTCGTGTAAAGGGGTTGTGGTTGTGCAAATGTGTGTAGCACGTATTATGTTGGATCGACAAGTGTGTGCGGTACAATAAATCAGAAGTGGGATGAACACAAAATATCCATTTCTTTGTTTAAATGCCTAACCGGTTTCCCTTGTGTTTAATTGCATAAAACAGTTGACATGTTATCTAAGTTTGTGATACACAATCAAAAATTTCATTAAAGTTACATGTCTTGAATTTAAATAATAATTTTAATGGGTTTCAATTATTGCTAATAAAAAATTTAAAAAAATACAAATTGTCACGGATGATGAGCGATAAAACAAGACTTAAAAACGTGGGTACACCATAGTCGCCATCTTGGTAGCGTGGAGCACATTTACACAAAAAAATATATTGCTATATATATCTTGAGTTACGAGTGTTTGAAAATGAACCAATTGTGATTTAACTTCCAATAGCCCTTCAAAAATTAAATAGATCCAAAATGCAACAGCAAGACCAAAACTATTTGGAGGAAGGAGCTATAAGCCATGAGGAGGTAGTGGCAGAACATCAGACGGACTTGGTTATGTCCATGCAGGATGTTCTGAACCTAATTTTGGAAATTAGCCACCAGCGTGATCAAACTCTTTTTGAAATGATGAGATCGCAGCAACAGCAAATACCAGAACCAACTTATAGTATAGTGCCTGACTTAGCGAAAACCATCCCCCCTTTTATGGTTAGTTATCAGGAATGAACGCGTCTGAGTGGCTACAAATAATCAACAACACGGCAGAACTCCATAAATGGCAGAATCCGTTCAAGTTAGAGTCTGCTAGGACTCACCTTATAGGTGCAGCTCAACATTAGTATTGATCCCATCTATTAGAAATAGTCAATTGGGACCGATTCGAACGTCAATTTCGACGGACCTTTGTGGGAACTTCAAGCCTCCCAGAAAAATTTTATCAAATGAAGAACCATGCACAAGACAAAAATGAAAACACACATTTTTATTTTCATGATAAAGTGCGGCTATGTAAGACCCTGGAATTAGAGTTCACAGACACTAAGAAACAGCTTGCAATTGGCCTGTGATCACGCGAATTAAGTACTCTCGTCATGATGACCTGGATGACCTCCTTCATGACATAAGGGATTTCGAAGAAGTGAATGTACAGCAATCAAAACGTGTGGCAGATCGTCCTGGGAAACAGGTTTCGTGGAAATCAAATGAGCAACCTAGGCGAGGCCTACAAACGGGAAGTGAGATGAGCAGCTCACAAGAAATTAGTCAAGCAAGAGGCCGACCACCTCGAAATGAAATAAAGCATGAGCGGCCAGATTCAGTGTATTATCAAAATGAAAAACTAGAACCACATTGTTTTAGTTGTCAAAAATATGGACACATTTCTCAAGACTGCTCGGAGACAAGAGGACCTATAAAATGTTTAGCTTGTGGCCAAGAGGGCCATACCAGGCGTTTCTGTACTAACCAAAACAGGCAAGTGGAAGAACATATTCAAATCACTAGCACCAAGAGGAGCATAACTGCGGATTTGGAGAAATACCTGAAGGAAGTTAAGATAGGACCTGTATCATTTATGTCGTTGATAGACACAGGCAGTTCATGTTGCACAATACAAGCCACAGCAGCCATAAAGTCTGGGTTGTCAATTCAACTTTGCAAAAAGAGTTTACATGGGTTTGGGAACACAGAAAATGTGATTACTTCATTGGGAAGAATAGTTTCAGATATATCTATGGATAGTGCAGTAGGAGGTGATGTGGAGATGCTGGTTGTCCCAGACAATGCACAAAGTACTGAGGTAATCATCGGTAGGACTTGGACAGAACTGCCAAGTGTGGCATTTGTTAAGTTAGGAGAACATGTAAATTGTTGGAAATGCTGACGAAGATCCCTTTAAGAAATTATATCTACCAACAGTGACAAAAGATAAACCAATTAAACTGCGGACACTATCAACCAACAAATTGCACGGGAATAGCATTAATTTTGTTCAAGTTGTGTCAAATGTACCTCGAGACGGCCAGCTAATGTTTGGTGGCGCTGTTTATAAGCCAGATGCGAACGGGGAGTTCTCCATACAAATCATAAATACAAGTACTGAAGAGAGGTACATGAAGAAAAATGTCAGTGTGGGTCGTGGTGAATTAGTGAACACAGTGGATGTTGATCTATATAGGCCTACACAACATATCAATGACAATGGCTCAACGCGTAAGATTATCAGGAGAGAAGACCTCCTTATTGATAATTGTGCTAATGAACAAGACATAATTTCATTAGTGATATGGTGAATGAGTTTAGTGATTGTTTTGCTTCCAACCTGTCGGAGTTAGGATGCACTGACTTGACCAAAATGAACATAGTTGAGGTTCCTGGCAGCAAACCGGTTGCATGCAAACCGTACTGAACGAACATACAGGAAAAGGAAGCTATAAGAGAAATAGTCAAGGAATGGAAGGATTATGACATTGTGACGGAGACTAAGTCGACATATGCGAGTTACTGGTAAGAAAGAAAAATGGGGAAAATAGACTGGTCATCGATTATCGACGGCTAAACCAACAAACCATAAGGGATAGATATCCATTACCCCACATTGACGACCAATTTGAACAACTTTGTGGTAGCAAGGTGTTCACAGTACTTGACTTAGCCTACGGATATTTACAAATTCCCTTGACTGAGGAGGCGAAGGAGAAGACTGCATTCGTTACACCAGAGGAAACAGGTCAATTTGAAAGAATGGTATTTGGTTTGACTAACGGACCAGCTGAGTTCCAGCGTGTGATGAACCGTGCATTAGGTGGATTACGAAATACAATAGCGATGTGCTACTTGGACGACATCCTAATCCCCGCAAAACATTGGCCAGAAATGCTAGATAGATTAAGACTGGTCTTCGAAGCCTTGAGACGGGCTCACCTTACATGCAAGCTAAGCAAATGCGAGTTTGGGAAGAAGACCATTGAGTACTTGGGGTTTGTGATTAGAGAAGGCACCATACAACCCGGGGCACGTAAGTTATTGGCAATCAGCGAGTTTCCAAAGCCCAATTCTGTCCATGAGGTAATAAGGTCTCTAGGGCTCACTGGATTCTGTGCATAGCACATATTATGTTAGATTGACAAGTGTGCGATTATTAGACCATGTGAGGTACAATACAAATATGCTGCTGCATTATTAATCCTAAACCAAATCTATTCTATTAGTAGAAAAAAAATTGAAGGAAAGGCAATGCTGGGTTAAAGGAGTGGATCCAATACTTCTTTTTTTCAACTTTTTTTTTCAACTTATTTTTCTTCAATTCTCGATTAAATTGACTCCATATATTACGCAGATTTCTAGATATTTCCACTGTGTTGGTGGAGAACTTGTTTGCTATGGCTTGTAAGTTGTAAGGCATCTTTTTTTAAACCTGTTTTTGTATTGTTAACTTCGCAAAGAACTTAATTTTCCTCATAAAGAGTAACTAGCAATTTTATTTCACTAACACTGCCCTTTTTGAAGGTGAACATCATCGAAAGGGACAATTAACTCGCGCACGTCTAGCAGAAAATATCGAAATGGTTTGGATATTCCGGGAGAGCTTGCAGAAGTGGTGAGGAGTGTGTTTAGACAGGGAAGCGTGGGTCGCGCGGAACAACTTGCGCGAGTCATCAGAAATCTACTCGCAAGGCTGTTTAGATTTGTGACAGTACTGTCTGACAGCATCTCACGCAAGATTACCTTCCAGTCTATCTGCACTTTTAGGTATTTTATTAAGAGTCCAATCAATCAATGTCTGATCAAAAAGAAGAAGTTCGCCAAACCCTTATGAGGCTACACAAAAATAAGTTTTACGAGTCTCTGTGGCTCACTTCACCCTACAGTGTTGTCAAGGAAAGTTTAGGCCTACTTTATTTTGACATAATAATAATAAAGCTGGTTCAGTTTATTAAAATTTTACTTTTTTTGTAATCCTTGGAAAATAAGGAAGGATGAAAAATGTATCTTCAAAAAATTAATGAGAAGGACATACAGCGTAAAAATTTGGGAACCAGTTATAAAAGGGCATATTTTTAAATTACATAGTGGTCAAACAGAGCTATGTGTGCAATAATCTCACAAAAAGATCTATTATATCATCCTTTAACTAAGAGAAATTATGCTTTATAGTTTTAACTTGGCAGTGTAACAATATCTGTAATTTATCTACTATAAACTGTGCTTGTTATAGAATATCAAACAATATCTATGCAAAGAGATTCTGAAACAATTTATAATTTGCAATGGTAAGATATGAATTTCACAGTCATTTGCCAAACTACACCACTCAGTACCAGTAATAAAGCTCTTCACACTTTCGTATGCAATGTCCAGCTGTCCAGTATTACTAATAATAGAAATAAAGTGCAGAAACATATGTGGAGAATTTAGCTTGATTTTGCACTTTATTTTTATAAAAAAAATTCACGAATTAATTCTATACATGACTATAAATCACTTCACACATTGGTGAAGAAGGGGATCAATGTACCCCAAAAATTTCATAATTATGTGTTTTGTTATGTTTTTGATTGTGAACTTTGAGGCCTACAGTTTTCTGGTCTGTAGGCTTTACCCTTTTATTCTCTATCCATGTTTAATTCACACATTGAGAGTAAGACACAGACACCGACGTAGTTAGGTATTTTGGTGTTTTATAAGAATGGCAAAATTGATCAAATACCTAAAAAATGTTTGCAGGTTCCATCAAAATGTATTAATTTAGTCTTCAAATAATATTATTTATTTATTTTGAGGTATTTTAAGTGCACTTTCTTAATAGACAGACTATACGAGAATTTCTATGGACGAGAGTGAAAGGGTCTACCAATTTTTCTGGGAAAGGTTATTTTAAATATATTCCAGAGTTCTTTTACATATCACAATCAACATGGGACCAATGGCTATACTTCCCTTCCAAAGGAAGTTGTGCTAAGGATTTTTATTGCTCAAGAAAAATATGTCAACCTTGGATGGGTTTGAAACCACTAACGTCAGATCCTGAGGCGAGCACTTTACCGAAAGACCATCAAGGTTGACGTCTTTAAATAAATTATCCCGTAATATATATCTATTATATACACAGAAATGTATAAAATGTACTTACTCAAATTTCTTTGAGGCAGCTGCTACAACGTCCTCCATGTTTCCACCAAAGCTACTAGTGATATCATTGCCACTACTGTAGTACTCTCCAACACCAGTGAGGGCAACTATTACTATCTGGTCATTATGAGCTGCTCTCTCAAGAGCTATGGATATTTCTTCATACATCTAAACAAACATAAATACACTCAGCGGTGGCTAGGGTGAATGAAAATAATAGCCCATGCTGGTTTTCATGCAGTCTAAGGTGGAGTCTTGCAATATAAACTAAATTGGAGGGAAGAGGGTTGAATTAACATTATTTGTGGAATTTATTTCCATCAGTAAAATGTTTAGATCTTTGAAAGTGTGCCAAGTTCAAGCTTAACCACCAACAAACACTAAGCAATTGTGATTCATTAGTGTTCTAACAATTAATTAATATTATTCATCTTCGTAAGTCTAATTTTCAACAACATACACAAAAAAAAAAGCTTGTAGCACAAATTAAACAAATCACAAATATAAATCTAGCACCCAACAAAATACACAAGTGACCAAACAAATCTGGCTCTGGTGGAAACCTTTTTTCAAAATTTTTTTTTTCTTGTATGTTCTAAACCAGGTTGTCCAGCCAAACTATATTTTAAAAATCCCCAACTTCTCTACGTTTTTCAAAGGCAATTTCCAACTTTTCCAGTCACTATAAATATAAATATATTACAAATATTATTTTATTAAGATTGCAATTTAATGTAATAATATTTAAGGATTTCAGGCTAAGCCGATGGGCTAGTGGGTAAGGGTAGGTGTGAGCGAAGTTAGATTTCGGTGAAATTATATTGAGCCATTAAAAGATTGTCTTACACCAGTACAGTTTAAAATTGTTGTGAGCCACATTCTTTTTTTAATTCTTCTTCCTATAACCTAATAGAATTCCTAATCATGTGCATAACCATATCTCAACTATGGCTAAGGACATGAAGTATAGGGGTGGAGAGATGACATGAAAATTGCATGTTGACCTTGAGAATTAAGATTAGTCCCTATGCTCAACTAGGGAAAATTTGTTAAAAGAGATTAATGGTGTGCATTTAAAACCGGAAAAAAAATAATATGTTACTATGACTATTGTAAATAAAAGCTGTGTTTTTTTATAGTCAATATGTAAAAATTCCAGATATTTGATCAAATTCCCTGACGTTTCCCTGTATTTCAGGTCGCTGAACATCCTGTAAACATACCTTCTTAACACAATTTTCCTAAAACTATGCAACCACAATGAGTTTAGTTCTATGACTTGGCAATGGAATAGAGTTAGTTATGAAGGCCAAGCAAAGAGGTTGCATAGTTAGTGTGTTAAAATTTATTTTATTTATTTGAGTTGAGGTATTTAACATAAACTTTCTGACACGACCGATTAACTTAAATCTAGAAGAGACTCAATATTCTGCCCCCGGCCATCAATTTATCACTGAAAGAGGAAACCTACATTTCACCGATGATACATTATTTGGTCACACCAGGAATTGAACCCAGGACTCTTAACTCAGTAGAAGGCTATGCTACCAACTGAGCTAAGCTGTTGGATAAACAGAATTAAAATCTCATTTATGTTAAAAACAAACTGAAGCCTCACTAATTATGATGTGGGGCTAAGCCCCAGAAGCCTCAATGGATGAAATGCCCCTGCCTAAAACTGTATTAATAGTAAGTTTCCATGGTAACTGTTGAAGGGATCACAACAAAACACACATATTTAAATAAGTTGAAATAGTGACCCATTTTGCAAAAAAAAACAAAGTGACATGATTTGCAAACAATTAACAAAAGTATTTAAAAAAACCTTTCTCTAACATAAATCAAAAATTGTTCTTTGAATATAAATAAAAATAGACCAATGATTGTTTTTATAAATATGGTTGCCTAGACCTTGGTTAAATCACTAGCATTTTATTAACAGTTGGCAACAAGAAAATTAAAGACATAAAGATCCAAAACAAGGCTACATTTTAGAATATTTAAACTTTAAGTATAAATTTAACAATACTCATTAGCTTAGTTCTAAAATGAGTCATTTAAGGCTTTATAAGAAATTGTATAATGTATTTTCTTGAAACCATTATTTACTATTTTAGCATACTTTAATAAATTCAACAAGACCCCTTGATCGAGTATGGCCATAATTAAGGATGTGTTTTAATTCAGTGGCAAACATCACATAAAAATAAAATAAGCGTAATTTTTAATATATTGGCTATATTGGACACTTTTTTTTAATCTACACTCATATTTTCAAGAGTATATCTTTTTTCTATTTTGTTTTGTGTAAACTAGGCTACTTTTTGCTAAAATTGGTAAGAATCTACTTTAAGTGAATTGTCACTTTTTTTAATGACATGATGTGAGCCTTGCTGATACCTATGTAATTAATCCAGAGTACATAGATACCAACCTAATAGAAAAAATACTAATAATATTAACTTTTGTACCAATGAAACATCTATCACTTCAAGGTAATTGCTTGCTTAACCAATAAACTCTTGATCATTGTTCTTTAACATTTTTTTACAATTTGTGAATGAATAGAGCAATAATGGTGGAAAAAGTCTCCCAAGCCAGAGCAGAGTCTGAAGTTCTCACCCAGGATTTTTTTTTATGTAGATGAGATAATTTTATTATGTAATAGAAGAATATTTTTCCCTCAATACATAAATGTATCATCTAAAAGATCTTTACTCAGCCAATTTTCTTTTTATAAATCGAACTAATCAAGTGTATATTATTGTAGTTAAATAGAACTCTTGTGGTAGCTGCTTACCTTTGAAGATATAGCATTTTTCTTGTTTGGCCTGTTAAATCTAATAATTTGAAGGTGGCCCTGTATTTCTACTTGCACCACTTCATAGCTCATATTCGCCACACTGCAAATATACATACAAAATTAACACAGGTACCATACAGTAATTAAATGTGAATTATTTGTGGAAGACAAATATAATAAAATGTTAGTAAGATAATTTTAATTTTAACTTCCCTTATTAATAATAATTGATGGTGATCACAGGCCTTGAATACCACGCGCCAGCCACACATTCTGCCTTCTCCCTCCAATCCTTCTCCACACCAATCTCCTTAAGATCTTTAACTTTTAATAGACACTCAAGCTCTAGCAAAACGGATTTACGATTTTGAGTTTCTTTAGGGTGGCTATATAAGTTCTAATATAACATTCCTGACTTTTACAAGTTTTTCAGCTTTCTTCAGAGGATAACAATAATTGTCTGTTTGTAAATTGAATCATATATTTAAAAATAAACACAAGAAGCTACTAACAACAAAAATTGTATAAATTATTTTTCCAGTGATAAATGTTTACGATACGGTATTATTTGTGGTACTGCCTAAAAGTGGTATAGAAAACAAAAGCTGTGAAATCAACTCATGATAAAAGTGCCATATCTAAGAAGTGAATATTGTTAACATAAGATAAACAATATATATTATATATAGATAAGTTAGGCACACTTGTATGACAACTATAACACTGATTGATATTTCTTATGATTTTCAGGAAAATTAAGGCATATTGATTTTCTATACAATTAGGGTTTCTAGAAAGTCTTAGCTTAACTTATCCTGGTAGCTATGGATTAAAGCCGATTATAAATATTCAGGGCGTTGGGAGGAAAAAAATGTTGTGAAACTCAAGTGTGTAAGCATAAGTGATTTTGTCCATTTCCACTAGAGAAATCATTAAGGTATGTAATCATCTTGATCTGTTAGCATAAAAAAGTATACCTATACTATTTTAAGAAGGATGTAATTAAATTATTTTTTTAGCACCGCATCTTACTACTCATTCGGGTTGTATGCTTAAGTAGGCCTACTCATTAGGCTAATGGGTTATGAGTTAGGAAGGTTGAATTTAGAGGATGTGAACTCACATTTGTGTGGAGGGAGAGTGGAAAACCATTTAGAAAAAAACCACTCCCAGTTCACCAGACCAAGATTCGAACCTCGACCTCCCCGTCCTCAGCAGTCTAGCTCAACATGAAACTAGCACATTAGCTAACTACGCCACCGAGGAGGGTGTAATTTAAATGTATTAATAGATTACAAATAATTAAGGAATGGCTTTAAATATAGCCTTCAAAGTATACATTTTTATTTTAAGAGGATGTCAATTATTGGAACATGATAACCCAGATTTACCAGTTATTTACATGCACTGTAACTAACTGGTACAACCTCACTTATAATGAATTGTATTAATATACAGTACTTAATCAGTCTTAGGAACTGATATTGAAGATCAAAATAATTTTGTTTTCTTGCTTAATTAACCATACAATTATTATTATTATTAGCACCGCGTCTTACTACCCGTTCGGGTTATACGCACTTACGCTAATGTGTAATGATAGGGTGATTGTGAGACGAAATGGAGGACCTACAGTTTAACGTGGAATCCGAACCACGGTGGAGACCTGGCATTCCTCACATTCACAAGTTGTGATTAATACACGTCTNTACAGTTTAACGTGGAATCCGAACCACGGTGGAGACCTGGCATTCCTCACATTCACAAGTTGTGATTAATACACGTCTTGACAGAGGTAATTAACCATACAAAGTTCAGCAAATTCATACTCCTGTGTCTAAATACCTTACTTTACTTTCAAAACAAGCTCCAGCAACATCCAAACAAACTGATTATCTAATCAACATAACTTTAAAATAAGTTTTATTATGGCCTAAAACTATAACCACTAGAAAAAAGAAAAAAACAATGAAAATATTTTGTCCGTTGTAAACTCGTAAGCCTGGCAAAAGTATCACATTTAAAGAGAAAGCCTGGCAAAAGTATCACATTTAAAGAGAAAGCCTGGCAAAAGTATCACATTTAAAGAGGAAGCCTGAGCAAAAGTATCACATTTAAAGGGAAGCCTGGCAAAAGTATCACAATTAAAGAGGAAGCCTGGCAAAAGTATCACATTTATAGAGGAAGCCTGGCAAAAGTATCACATTTAAAGAGGAAGCCTGGCAAAAGTATCGCATTTATAGAGGAAGCTTGAGCAAAAGCTAGGTTACAAAAACAAAATTTTGAAATTACATTTAAAAAACAAAATAGAGGGTTCAAAAGAGTAATGGATATAATATGGGGTCAGTTTAGATGTGAACAATTTGAAGATTTTGTAAATAAACTCACGAAAGAACACAATGTAGTAAATTCAGTGTTGAGGACAATGTTTTAGTAAAGTTTAATGGAGGCCAAAAAAAAACCTTTTTATTATAGCTATGTACCGGTATGTGTTATTCAAACTATATTTCTAGATACAGTAGGCCCTAATGAAGTTGAAGAAATGTCCAAATGTATAAGTGACAATAAACCCATTTCTAAGACGAACAAGATGTGTCAATGTGATGACTAAACCTGCAATTCTAGGAAAGCTAAGAGCTCTTTTATTTGCTGGAACTGAGAATAGAATCAAGTATAGGTCTTATGTTTGTAAAGCCTGTGGATCACCTTTGTGGTCGAGTGTTCAGAGTTCCTGGTTCCAGATTCAATCTCCAGCGCTTCCAGATTTTCTATAAAGTGGGTCTGGAATGGAGTCAACTCAGCTTTATGAGGACAACTGAATATCTACTTGAATGAAAAAGTAGCGGATCAGGTCTGGAACTGTGATTAACGGCCGGAAGGTTTGTTGTGCAGACCACATGACACCCTTTATCCGCAAATGTTGGCACTATCTTCACAAATAGATGATGGCCACTTGCTCAATATGGCTCGATTGCGGGCTGAGGCCATGGCGGTATTAAATATTAGCTTCACAAGTCTGTGGATAGTTTACCAAATGTCTTAACCATAGTTTTTAGAGACAAACTTACTGTAATCCTTATATTTATTGAATAAGCTATGGTTTTATATGTATTAATGCCCTTCAATATTATTTATTTATTATTCAGGATGTCCCAGGAGGGAAGATCAATATTCTGGAAGTGCATAGTATCAGTAGTTCTAAGAAAATAGTTTAAATGAACATGTGTCCTATTTTGAAAGGTTTTTGAGCTAGAGCTATTTAAATGCACAGTATTTTGAATTTGGTGCACAATATTGTCCTTCCTTCCCACTGTATCACTAACTGAAGCATGAGCATCGATGTGAAGCGTCATTTGGCTGTTGTGACTGTTGAGAGTGACATTGTAGAAGGGTTGTTGAAAATGCTGCACATCTTGACATATGTCACTGTTAACAAAAGTGGTCAATTTACCATATCTGAAGTGTTGGTATAAAGATAATTATTGTATGTTAAGGTATAAGTTATTGTTTATGTGTGGTAGCATGATTTTTCTTCTTTTTTTTTAATATAATAACTACCATCTTGTTTTTATCTTGTTCCTTTTTGTACTGTTGGAATTAACTTGCTGTGAAATTATAACAAATTCAATCTAAATCTTGTTATTTAATTTACTACTATCCTGTTTTATTAATCACACCAAATAACAGTTACGTATATGCGGATATGCTGCTTATTTATGACTTCTGCAATGGTAGTGCCACTGATGGTGTTGAAGAATACAGTCGACAGTTTCCTATGCATATAATTCCAGATTGTAGAGTGTTTTCTGGAATTCTACAGAAAGTAAATGTCCTAGTAATAAATAAACTCTGTAGCATGTTGGTTGTAGTGATATAGGCCTACCTTTATAATTATTAGGCCTACACTCTATTTTATATCACTTTTTGAAAATTCTAGTAATTGTTTTGTTCGCATCAGCTTTTAGGAACAGTTCTACACATGTGACAAGTGCAGACCATAGTATTGTCTCTTCTATGGTAGAGACTACAGCTATCCACGCGTAAGTTAGGAGCAGATGGAACATGCACTCTTTGATGCGGAACAAGTACCTTTCCAATTCTTTCAGTTCTCATTTTTAAACATGGCGGAAACAAACTTTATTTTTTATCATCTAATCCAGTGAACTCATCTGTAATCCAGTCACTAAAAGAGTGAGTTTAACAATGCAAGTACAGACTACCATACTTTAAATCTATTTTTAAAGAATTGTGGTTTTTATTACTATTAAATAGAACCGAAGTCTACAATTTACATTAAGTTCCTAAAATTAATGTTTTTGACTTTCAATATCTACATACTTTTTTGTGATCACAACTATACTGTGCTAAAAAAAATATGTTTGAAAATAATTGTAAACCTGTTTACAACCAAGTGGTTCTAAAAAACTTGATATATATATATATATATATATATTTTGTGGAGATATATATTGTAACCATTTTTTAAAGAAGAACATTTTCTTGTAACTTTATCAAATCAAAATTAATCAATTATGTTAGATCAATTCAAGATTTAAGGCTGAGCCTAGTTCAAAAATGGCGCGCTTCCTATTCAATTCCAAACCTGCAAATTTCTGCTCGGCAATCCAAATAGCAACGGTGTGGATCTGCTCCAGCGTTAACACAAAAGATTCACAAAAGTACATAAATGTTTTTAACAGGCGGCCTGAACACAACTACCCTCTTTTTTTGCTTCAGAACATGGCATACAAATTTTAAAATATAACTAAACAATTCAACAACCAAAATATTTGTTTTCAACTTTTCAACATGCATATACAGCTCACAGCTGACTTCTGACAGTCAACATTTAGGTATATACATAAATTTTGACTGTCAGAAGTGACAGCTTTTAAACACATGTTTTTTCAGATCATATGGTTCTGCGTAGGGAAACATAATTTGGACTGGTAACTTTTCAAAGCCGTCAGCTGTCAGTCAGCACCAAAGAAGACATGTATAGCTATTAGTATTGACTTTTTTTTTCTTCAAAAAATAAATTACGATTCTTTAAATCATTGTAGTTAATAATCGTGAAAAAAATCGATTCACTTGATCCATATAGAGCCTCTATATCGGTAGTATATTATTCGAATCATCACAATAAAATAATCGATTATAGTCACCCTGCAGCGATGAACTACTTTTAACATGATTGAAAACTAATAGAAATCGCTCTTTTTCTCTCTGTAATGTTAGGAGAACGCTCGCTAGGTTTTATAGTTAATTAATTATATCCACAAAACAATTTTTAAGAAATGTAACGAATTAAATTAAAGTAATAACATACCAACTTAGTAATTGCTTTCAGTTAGGAAAAACTATTATTTTGAACTTTGATCAGAGATAATCTTGACTTAGATAACAAACTCCAAGCCAGTGTTGCCACCACTATAGTCTTTAGCGATAGTACATGGACCTGAAATGGATTGTATTTTGACCGGTAGGATACTACTTTCTGACATTTTATTGATAAGCCCTGCGATTTTCATTAAAAAAGAATTGTTAATGTAAAATTTGTTACTAGATAGCAGGGCCACAGGATATACTTTTAGAAAATATCCTAAAATTGGATTGTACACGTAATGAAATTATTTCAAAAGTAGTATCCAGATCGTACAGTTGGCAACACTGCTCCAAGCAGAGATTTTGTAAACTATCCATCAAACCCATGGATCAAATAAACATTGATCTCTATAATATAACTGGATGGACATCTGTGGCTGAAATTTTTGAGCTGTAGTCTGCATACCATTGTGTAAGAGAGAAAGAAATTTTCGGGTATCTCTTTATCTCTTACACCCATACAAGGCAATGTGGCAATTTGACATCGTTCATTAATTTGATTGAATATATGAGATACATCAATGTG